>JAMKCH010005031.1:0-61733 GCA_023653785.1 Ophioderma brevispina
ATTACTCTCTAGGGCTCAAGGGAGGTTATTTAGTATTTTCTGCCTAAGTTGCAGATTTAGTGCAAGAAGTATATGAGTTGCTATTGAATGTTATTTGTCTTTAGAAAAAGGTCAGTTTCAAAAAATGACGTGACTCGAAATTGGGTCTAAATTTCGAGGTTCACATTTATACCTCTATAGCGGCAAGAGTTATTTAGTTTTTTCGGGCCGGAATTTATAACATTTAGGACCAAGAAGTAACTATTGAGTGGCCTTCCTTTGAATGTAATTGACCTTCAGAAAAGGTCCGTTTCTTCAAAAATGACGTTGACTCGAAATGGGGTTATAAAATTTCGAGTCACGAATATAACTCTCTAGGGGCAAGATTATTTAGTTATTTTCTGGCCTATATTGAAGAATTTAGTCCAAGAATAAATGAGTGGCTTATGAATGTTATTTGTCTTTAGAAAAGGCCCGTTTTCTTAAAAATGGACGTCCCGTTGACTCGAAATTGGAGTATGCAAATTTCGAGTACATTTATAACTCTCTAGGGAAGATTTAAGAGATTATTTAGTTATTTTATGGCCTAATTTGAAGAATTAGTCCAAGAATTAATATGGAGTGGCTCTGAATGTTATTTGTCTTTAGAAAAGGCCTTTTTCTTAAAAATGAGCGTGACTCGAAATTGGGTCTAAATTTAGAGTCACATTGAGAACTCTGTAGCGGCAAGCGTGTATTTAGGTTTTTTATGGCCTAATTTATAACATTTAGACCAAGGAATAATATGAGTGGCCTTTGAATGTTATTTGTCCTTAAGAAAGGTCCGTTTTCTTTAAAAGGACGTGACTCGAAATTGGGTATAAAATCTTCGAGTCACAGATTATAACTCTTCTGTTAGGGGGGGGGGGGGGGGGCAACAGTTTTTAGTATTTTCTGGCCTAATTATATATTGAGACGAAGAAGCAATATGAGGGGCCTTTGAATGTCATTGACTTAGAAAAGGTTCGTTTTCTTTAAAATGACGTGACTCGAAATTGTGTATAAAATTTAGATTCACGATTATAAACTCTTAGGGGCAGATTTATTGTTATTTCTGGCCTAATTATAGTATTACGCCAAGAATTATATATGAGTGCTTGGAATGTCATTTGGCCTTATAAAAGTTCCAGTTTCTTTAAAAATGTACGTGGGACTCGAAATTGGGTATAAATTTCGAGTGTGCACGGTTTTAAATCTCTAGGCTCAAGAGAGTATTTAGTTATTTTCTGGGCCTAATTGGTTAGAAATTTAGACCAAGAGTAATATGGTGGGTCTTGAATGTTTATTTGTCCATAGAAATGGCCGTTTCTTAAAAATTACGTGCATCGAAATTGGTCTAAACCTCGAGCACGTTTATACTCTCGAGGGGCAAGAGTTATTTAGGTTTTTCTGGCTTAATTCATAGTATTAGATCAAGAAGTATTATGTACTATAAACGTGACTCGAAAATTGGGTCTAAATTTGACTCGAAATTCGAATTCATGACTCGAACTCTAAATTTTTTACTCGAAACGCGATAATTTTGACTCGAAACTCGACAATTTTGAATCGAAACTCGATATTTGACTCGAAATCGAAATGCGTGACTCACGAACTCGTTAAATTTGTGACTCGAAACCCGAAAATATTGACTCGAAACTCGATAATTTTGACTCGAAAACTGAAATTCTGGACTCGAAACTCGACAATTTGCTAGAAACTCAGAAATTCGGACTCGTTACTCGAAAATTTTGACTCGAAACTCGTAACTCTTCACTCGAAACTCTTAACTCGAAATTCGTGACTCGAACTCGAAAATCGTGACTCGATACTCGAAAATTTTGACTCGTAACTCGAAATTCGTGACTCGAAACTCGAAATTCGTGACTCGAAAATCGAAACTCTTCACTCGAAACTCTTAACTCGAAATTCGTGACTCGAAACTCGAAAATTCGTGACTCGATACTCGAAATTTGTGACTCGAAACTGAAACTCGAAAATCGTGAACCGAAATGAAATTCGTGACTCGATACTCGAAAATTTTGATTCAAAACTCGAAATTCGGACTCGAACTCGAATTCGTGATCGATGACTCGAAAATTGTGACTCGAAACTCGAAAATATTGACCGAAACTCGAAATTCGTGACTCGATACTCGAAAAATTTTGACTCAATACTCGAAAATTTTGACTCGAACTCGAAATTCGTGACTCAGAAACTCGAAAAAATTGTGACTCGAAACTCGAAATTGTGACTCGAATCTCGAAATTGCGACTCGAAACTCGAAATTTTGACTCGAGACTCGAGACTCGAAGATAAGCAACACACGTGGGTGTGTATGCTATTATATATATAATATATATATAGATAGAGTATATATATCTATTATATATATATATATATATATATATATTATATAGTTTCGTCGATTTGGCCGAGACATTTTGTTGAAGCCAGAGGAATGACGTACGATTTTTTGGCATTCGGTAAATCAAACGAGTTGTTATTTTCTTACAACTTCTCAAAATGTAAACCGATGATACGCAAGCCAAAATGGTGAAGTCGCTTGCTCAGGACCGTGAAGAGCCAAAGATAATTTTCCAGTAGATTTATCTTCTACAGTGGCGGATCCAGGATTTGAAAACGTCCAAATTACCGGGGGGCTGAAAAGGGCAGAAACTTGTCCAAAAGCTTCAAAAAGGGGGATGATTTTGCAGAATTACCGGGAGCGCGCGCAAACTCCCTGGAACGCGCCGGTTCTAGACGTGTTAATGAGTTATAGCAAGGATTCACCTTGGGAAAGTGGCGGAAGAGAATTCTTCTGGCCGGGGATTCTGGTAACGGTCACATTAGCAACTCAAAATAACACGTTATGTACTTCACTTTTTATGCGATTAGCTGGGTTTCAAATCACACACTGCTAATAATTGTTAATGGCACCAACGTTGTAACTTGTAAGGATTAAAAACGGACATCTGTGTTACAATTTAGAACGGCGACGTAGACTCAAATGGTGTACAAATTGTTAATTTTGTTACATCTATAGGATCTGAAATTGTAGTAATTTAACAGTATAATTAAGAGAAAGTAACAATGGTCTACATGGTAACGAGGGATGACAAAGCGATTGCCCTTAGTTGACACATGAGCGGTTGCCAAAAAATATGCATGCTGTTTCGGTATGACGAGGGAATCAAACGGAACTAGTTTCAGCAAAATCTGAGCATTCTGTAATGTTTATAGGATAAGCTAACTGAGATATACTTGTGTGACTCCAATTCTTATGTATTGTTTTTTTTTTCATTTTGCTACTTGTATATCTATTTTTAACAAAAGAAAAGTCACACAAGCATACCTGCGTTATTGTCTTGTATATCCGTGATGGAGCCTATACCGTACGAACTATCCTTGCGGCAAAACAAATACGTAGCGTTCATTTTAACACAAATTACTTGATTTCAAATTTACCTCTGTTTTAATCTTGTCCACTTATTATAAAGACAAGCATTGTGGTAAAAGAAATTTAGTTGTAATTTGTTCCAGGTCGATTGCATAAAATTGCGAGATTGTAAGGTTTTTGTTCACCACCCTGTGTTTGTTCACGGGCAAAGTTGTTCTGATAAATCGGAAATTGAAACTCACGTTTTAAAAGTATAATCAACACACTGATCTGTCAATTTATTTCATTTTTTTCTAAATAACGTTGCGCTTTATTATATTGTACTCACAATAACTAGTAATACATGTACATGTAGCTTTCCAATATTATCATTCAATACATTTCTGTACACATCTTATTGCATCCTTTAAAATAAAAAGAAACTACATGAAACAGTAAAACAAAACATTCAATTAAAATAATCTTTTACAGTGATTCTTGTTTGTCTTTTACCTACATGTATGTACTTAAAAAAAAAACAGAAAGCTTGATTTTCTGACATATTGACTTTTTTTCAAAAAGGGAAGAAAAACATCAGCTATTCAATGACACTTGAGAAAATGTAATAATAAAGTTGTAATATACAATATCCAGGTTTCTCCATTTTTATTTGAAAGACTGTCATCCATAACCAAATTACACAGTTTAATTTAATTTGAATCTGATATACCATTTTAACGCAAGCAACATTTTTGTGGCGCCATACATCCTGCACATTTTTGTAGACTATTCAATTGCCATTAACCGTAAACACATTTTTTTTCTAATGTGAGAAAATGAAACAGAATTCAGTCAAAATATTTTGTAGTGTAGTTAGGAAAACGAATGCACGGGCGTTATAACCAAATCCCCAGCCATATTTGATGGAGTAGTGGTGGAGTTGGCCGACGGGGCTGACGATCCCCGGATAGCGCATGTAGAGTATTTAACACCTTTAAAATGACAATTTTTACGCCCCCCCCCCCCAAGTTTAAATGTAATTTACCGTAAACCGAATTAGAATTTCCCTGCAAATAGACATATACATAGGTTACTCTAAACTGTGCATTGTTTAGCAATTTGACATCTTTTCCAAGACAAATGTCCATAGTTTTGTGGAATATGGTATATATTGATGTTACCGAAATGTTAACGGTAAATCTTTGGCAGTGTAATTGCCTGGTATTTTACCTGTTTACCGGAAATTTTATGGTCCATTGCAATTCTTTACATTGAATCCATGTGTCGCATTGTATATCACTCGGCATATTACATTATGTATTTACACCATTAACTTAATTAAAGTAATACCAGCACATTTTTAAGGGTGCCACCAATTTTCCAAAATAATTGAGATTTTTGCACAATGGCATTGGTAATTGGCTAGTAATCTATACCTGTGAATGTGAATGGGATACGCAAAAATATGTTTCTAAATCTCTGAGTCAGCCTTTAAAGGCACTATCAGTGATTTGTTATATCAAAAAATCGAAAAAATCATCAACAATCAGATTTTTGCATGTCTGTAACAAGTACAGGTATCCTAACATACCCTGTAAATGATAAGATCAGAAGCAACCTAATTAGCACAAAATCAGATATTTTAGTCATTACTGTCGGTACGGACACTTACTACAACACGTAATTGAATGGAGATTCGTATCTTGGAACTTCACTGCAATTTACTTCCTTTTCTGGCAATTCTTCAGTTGTAAAAAGTAACTTATGAGAATTCTACAGACTTATTCTTATCCTTTTAAGCTATTCCTGCAAATTTCAAATATTTTGACTCTTTCTGATAAATCACTCTTTAATGCAGATACAGCAACTCGTGGGTGCCTATAGACCAGTTAACAGCAATGTTTGTAAACATGTTAGGGCCTGGTATCTTGAACTAGGTCGGCCTGACTGTTACACACTGGGCAATTGTATCTGTTAGAGTTTTAATACTATGGGCCATAACGATTGGCAGGCATGGATTGGCAGTCAACAAAAGAAAGTGACGTAGGATGTTATTGGTCTATAAGCAAGTAAATATATATCTACAGTATATAAAACTACTTTTTTGTTCATTTGGTTCCACACGAAGAAGAAGAATATGTCAATTCAAAGGCAACACACTGGTAGTGTGCTTTCATTTTTTGCCATTAGTATACCGTGTGGAAGGTGGATTAAAACGGGCTGATTCAGAGATTTTCCTGGAATGCAGCCCTCAATTTTCTAACAAATCGTTATTTTTTTAAATAAAATTAATGCTTGTCCACGTACTAATCACAATATCAAATAACTCAACTAAAATCGATGTCCCACAGAAAATTACAACTTTGTAATAAAATTCCGGATTTGGAATTTTGATTTCACACACTACATCCTCTGGTACTATAGTCCTATAAATCCCTAATGTCCCTTAACTGCATTTTTTTGCACTTTTCAAAAATCACGGAGCGCACCCCCGGCCCTGTCTATTTTAGGGGGGAAATTTCCCCTAGATCTAACAAGAAAAATGACGCTACCTCCTTTTTTGCGGTGATCGTCAGGTTGGTATTCATTTCCTATAGGGACGTTGGGGATATACATAAGTGGGTTACTCTATCAAAATGAAAAACTGATTCACCTCAAACTTTGAGTTTGAGTAATTGTATCTTTAGCTTTAGCTGAATATTTTATTTAAAAAAGACTTTATACGACTGATATGTCGTTGTACCGAACTAGTATCTTTTTCTCAGTATTGCCTATAGAAATTATACAAACCCCACGCTTTAGAATTATTTTCAACCATTGGAAATAACTGGATGAGATAATTATTTTCAACGATTAGAAATGATTGGATGAGATGTATGTAGCTGTATATTTTCATTGTTTAAATATTGTCTAATACCACGGCGAGGAATTCCTTGAACTTATAAGTTGTCTTAATCCCTGTACTGCTTTCTATCATTTTTGCGTAACCTCATTTCTGATCATTCCGTTTTGTCATCCTTTCCATTGTCTACTTCTTCAACAACCACTGCTAATTCTCCCTTTTCCGCATCTTCTCCCGAGGGGGCAGGTGCCACCTCATTTTTAGCATCACCACAACAAAGAATGCCCATACGGTATAACTGTAATGCTATCATCACCAAGTTCTTACATGTGAAAAACAACATCATCTGATTGATAATTTCAAAGTTTATCATCAGGTACAATCTCATCGCCAAAAATGGACAGTCCTGCATTAATAGAGTGATCCACAAGGACCAAACTTCATTCGCACAACAGCCGCCACAAATTTGATACTGGCGTTTACTTTGGAAATTCCTTATTTTGGCTGCTGTTACAGATGTCAGGACTAAACTAAACTGCAGAAGTGCAATTGTCCAGATGGAAAGGATAATACCCATGAGCATTAAGTTACAGATGACATCTGGTTCTTTGAGACTTTCTAATGAGAATTCTAGGATATCGGCTGCCATACCAATGTAAACCAGAAGAAGCTGCGAGAGCTGGTCGCGACTAAGGCTGCCTTTAGGTAGAAGCCATCGGCCAACGATCAGCAAACATAATAGAAACTGTTCCAGTGCCAGTGCCCAGTTGTCATCACTCAAGGCGACAGGAATTGACACCTGTATAAGAAAAAGATAGAAAGTTTTTTTCACTTTTTTTCAATATTAATATTCATGCCAAACCCATATACGATACAACAAGAGCGACAACTTGACAGAGGAATGAACCGCTTCCATAATTTGACGTTATATTACACTGTACGTAAGTTACACGCGATAAACGCGTGTTACGTTGTACGTAAAGCAATACAATACGTGGGGGAACAGTTTTCCGAAAATCGTTCAAAACTCTTCCAACATTTTTTTTTTCAAGATTGTAGCTTTTTCTACATTTTGTCAAAGTAAATGACAAAAGAAAGGTAATGTTACAGACTCCATTTCAGCAACACTCAGAGAAAATACATAGATTCAACCGTCCATCAGATTTATCTTTTCCAGTTCCCGTAATTGTTTGGTAATTGACATTGAAACGAACAGCATGTACCAATTTATTCCGTTTATTTTTGAAGAGTTATAATTCTGGATTATTAATTAATCTACATGTACTTTCTTCCAATCAACATGACGATAGTTGACGGAAGAATTATAAAAGAACAAATCTCATGAAATTGGTCATAAATGTAAAAAAACATGACTGAGGCTATGCACAAGAAAGGCTCTACTATAAACAAGAAAATATGGATGTAAACGAAGTCGAATAATCATATATGATGGCTAGCTATGGCCATTGACATGTCAAAATATCATGTCTTATGTGAGTAATATTATAAATATATATCTTTTTATATTAAATAATTAACTGCAATTAATTGGTTAGAGATGTAATTCCTACATGTAATACAAAAACACTGGTGGGCAGCTTTTGGCTACATTTGGATTTGATCATTTTTATCGCGTTTTTGATACCTCCCAAGTACCAATGTACGTCTTGTATTGAAATATTTAGCAAACACTTTTGTAGCAACGGCACACACATGCACCTTCCCGGTAAATTTAAACAAACACACCCCGAATTATTTGCTAGTTCTAGTAGCGATTGTCTGCGGCTCCCGTCGTCGGTACTATACATAGGAGTCTTTTGAAGGCGCAGCAGCTACTTGAAAAGAAGCCTGAGTACCGTAGGACGGGAGCCGCAACATCCCACTGGGAAAAAAGAAGAGGCCATACGTAAGTGTTGCGCGGGTGACCCATCTCGTCACATAGTTGATTACCAGTAAACTGTGGGGTACATTATATTTTATGTGGCTCTTCTGTTATTTTTTTGTTTATCAATAACATGGATTGGAAAATAAAACTATGACGCAAATTAGGAGTTTTGTTCTTAGAGGGCCAATTGTTTGTAGCGTTGAAACATGACGTCTATAAGGATTTTCTCATGGTTTTGTTATGCGAGTGTTGATAGATTTTACATCACAACCGCCCAACAAATTGCGGAGAAAAGATATCATAACATCGTTAAGTGAAATGCCACAACGCATCAAAGATTTCCCTATGGTGGTTGTTTTGTTTGGTAACATCAGCATGATAAGTTACAATCACAATGCAATAGAATAACGAAATATGAAAAAAGTTACCTTGACAAATATACCAATCCAGAAATTAAAAAAAATCCTAATAAAACTAGCACATATGAAAAGCACGTATAAGTACTTATACAAGTGTATATAATCGCTGCCTGCCAACATACATTATCATACATTTATGTAAATTATTTAAATCACCATCACCACCTTTCAGTAAAGTTTGTTGGAATGTTGTGATAGACGTTTCAAATAGAAGCCCCACGGATGCAAATGAATATTGCCATTCATTCCGTCAAGCGCTACTGCACAACGTCACACAGCGAATGACGGAATCAATTGAAATACCTCATTTGCATCCATGGGACTTCTATATGAAACGTCTACCTAGAAATTCCGCTGAAAATACACTATGAGTGTACAAAACACTCATCAAATACCCACCGAGTGCACTATAATTCAGTATTTCAGCAAATATCAAATTCTATTGTTCGACATCAGTTTTACATTACGCAATACAGTGTTTAACAATACACGTCCGTTGTTATACATCGATATTAGCCTATAACAAATTTCTTTATTCGAATTGATCGGATGGTTTCTTATCGACCACCGAAAATGTGTATTCTTTTTTTAACTAATAAGTATCAGATAGAGTCTTCTCGGTGTACCTCAGTTGAACATAGGCCTAATTTTACTCAATGAATCTTCCTTGATAGCTCACTGCCTGGTTTAACCCAATCATAAACTACTCTATGGGTTCGAATCCTGAGACCTTCCAGAATCCATGTTTTCTTTGTTTTTCAAATTAACATAATGAATGAAATATCACAAAAACAAAACTTTTTCCGGCGATGATGTTTTACAATGTATGTAACATAGACCCCGTACACTAGCAAAATCTCTTAATTCGACTAAACGAAGATTAAAACTCTGAAAAATATAGTGTGTACGCTCTTCCCTTCATCGATGTTTCAATCATCGTTAGTTATCTGCTAGTGTGTACGCAATTGTACAAACGCTTTATTATATAACTAATCTTCGTTGAAATAAACAATTTTGCAGTATGTCCGGGTCACAGTACGCGCAAATTGTGTCTTCACTAGTTTCATCTTCACCTACCCCTTGCACTTCGAGTCCCGTCTCGTTAAAGACAGTGTCCTGGGCACATTTTTCCCAGCCATTGATGTCCCTTATTTCTTCCCTTTGCCGTAGTAGATCAATTTGTAGAAGCCAAATACCAGGAATAACTGCAGTTAGGTAGAGGAACACACTTGGACAAAACCTAAAGACAAACATAGATAAAAACCAGCATGACAGTAATTTGTACGTACCATTTCACCGGCCGAAATTGCCCTACATTTACGGAGATCCGCGAACAAAAAACGCCCCCAAAATGGCCCGAGTAAAAGTAATACTGTCGCTACGCGACCGATAAAAAACATGATATACATGTATAATAATTATAATGGTTCAGAGAACATTCTGATGATAAATTTGAAGGTTATTCGTCAAAACTAGTTGCAAAGTTTCGGTTTTTGCTCTGAAGACAACACCCGCAACAACATCAGTAGTTTATCAGTCCTAGAGTAGCTAGCTGCTCAGCTAGCGAAAACTGTCGGCAAGACATTAAGTTACAAAATGGCTTTGACAAATACTAGAACTTTCTAATCATTTACCAGGCCTAATGAACTTATTCAAGAATATTGAAATTCTGAATTCTGATGTAAGTTCAGCAATGATCATGATTCAGGATTTCTTTTGAATTTTGTCCTTGTTTGTAATGTTTGCAAATGTTCTAAACTGATGTGCAGTGTTAGGTACATAGATTTATATGGTCAATTTCAGTAAATTGTTCGGTTGCAGTTGAAGATTCATGGACGATTCACGATTAAATAATAAAATTAAGTAATATATATACATAATTACCATTTCCACTCGCCTTTTTCGGTGCAACTTATAAGCCGATAAGTTCGATTAAAGTAAAGGAATTGGGGCAGAAAAAGGAAGCATGGCGTAGAGATGGGTCATTATAGACACCAGTAACCCTCACAGATAGTCAAACACACAATGGACAGAGAATAAAATGCGGACTATCAGTCCCTTGATGAGGGCTAAACACCCCCATGTTTTATTGTCCTCGACAAGTTATATTGCACACCAAAAAAATTAGAGCGTCTTGGGTCCTCAGACCAAGAAAATCACAATGACAATTTAAATTGTTTTTTTTTTCTCCTCCGTGTTATGTCTGCAACATCATTAGGCTATCTCATGATCATAGATCACTAAACTTGGCCTATATTCGACCTGCGATTATTATATAGCGAATGGTAAACCCAAACAGTGCAGTTTCTCTAAGATGCCTTGTATTGAGAACTATAGTTGGAAACGTTACTTGTTATATTGATTTTGTCAGGGATCATTCTCGATCACGCTTCCTTTATCTACTTTTAAAGAGCTTGCACCAATGGACAAGCCTTGTACCTTGCTTACAGCTACATGTTAATAATGTGTGTCCATACTCTATATCCGGATGAGGTGTTAAAAACCAAACAAATGCATTTTGATTTGATGAACTAACGTGACTTTAGAACCTATATTCCCCCACACAAAAACCATAGACTTTTGTCGTTCTTTCAAGACCAGAAAAATGTTAGAATACGTATAAGTAACTTTTGACACGATCTTGAAAGGTATTATGTGTGATTAGAAATACTGGTCCGCTATATATCCCGCTATATATTAAAAGTATGTACCTTGCGATGCATTTTGGGATGGATTCAAAACAACCATATTAGACTCCTCTGATTATCATATAGTCCAGAGGGTTAAGGACCCTTATGGAGCAAAATCTGCACTTTGTGATAGAAGTATAACCTTGCACACAGTTATTATGGACCATAACTCACCATTGTCAAAACGGGACCCCAGCTGGATTCGACCCTGTGGCGACCTTGGTGGTCATTTTTCAAAATGGCCCGCCATTCTTATTTTCAAGGTATTTATCTTGTTAAGAACTTTTTTGTGTTATACCTATGTTTCAAGGTCAAGGGAATACAAATATAAACATTATTCTTTTTGATAATCTGGGTGTTCAACCATTTTATTGTCCAATGGCCGCCAATTTGCACAAAAATCGGACCTTTTCTGATATTTTTGGTAAAAAATGATATAGCCTGCTTTTTGGTCTATCCTATGTTTTCCAGACCAACTTCCAAATATAACCAAAATTCTAACTAAAATATATTGTATCCGTGTCCCTTCTCTAACAACATGGGCCGACATTATGAGGTTAAAATTGACCATTGCCTTAAAAGGACAACCTAATTATCAAACACTTAAGGTTTTAGGCATTTGTTACAATGTATCTATATTCTTAACAGAGTCCTGTGATAGTGAAATTAATTAAAAGAACTATCCCTGGAAAGTGCTATAGTTCAAATAATTCTTGGGCGTGGTGGGCTCACCTATTGTCCACCTAGGTAAAAATCATGTATAAGAATATAATTATGGAGCTGATGGATCATAAGAAATACAGTGAAGTCATGGTGACGTTGCCACAGCATGAACTATTTGAAAGTTGCGCTTTCTGTATAAGGTTACTATTTTTAGTTAATTTACTAATACAAAGGACTATTGTGAGTAAGGTTTGTTCAAAAAATCAATTTAACATACAAACAATTACATAAATCAATTAAAAGTACAGATTAACTAGAAAGGTACTAGTACATGAAATAACTAGAACCAGCTTCGACCATTTTTAATTTCCGTAAATCCAAATAAAGGATACACCTAGCACATTACATAATAAAACACAATAAAATTAAAATATTAAAACGCGTAAAATTTTACGCTATTTTGATAGAATAGCGATTAACTTGAAATTCACAATATACAACAATACACAAGGATGTAAAATCAATATGCATGATTAAAACGTTACTCTCTCAAAACAAATCATGTAACATATAAAATCAAGGATACAATTTAGCAAGAATGGTAAAAATTAAAATAACACTATTTTTTTTTTTTTTTTTTAAAAAATTTTATTGACATAGTTGAAAACACATACATTAACTTCAATCTACAAAATTAAATATAATTAATCTATTTCCTGAATGGTACTCGTTTTAAACGAGGTAGGGGTTTTACTCGGCAGGTTTAGGCAAAATGGTAGGCTAAGCTTAATATAAACATAAATTAAAATGTCTAAACGAGAAATTGAATGGTATTATCCTAATCATCACTCATCATCCTCGGCGCGGGAGCAAGGCGATTACAAGATTTCTCCATGCAATCTATCTTTGGCAATGGTATATAATGGTAATAAAATATATTTTCAAGTTGACATTAGAATAACAAATGGCACCGCAAGTTAAAATATTTTTTACACAGTTTAAAACACACTTCAAACTGTACCAAATTAATATAAAGTAATCTATTTCCTGAATAGTACTTCTTTTCAAAATGAGTAGGAGATTTTACTCTGAAGGTTAGGAAACTGGTAGGCATAGCTTAAGAGAAACGAGAAGGAGGCGAAACAGAGAAGCGGGAAGGGGAAAAGAGAGCGAAAGTGGAACGGAAAATAACGAAGGACCAGCCAGAGGTAAAAGAGGGGAGGGACACAGTGGAAAACACAGACGGCAAGCCGACAAAAGGAAAGAGGAAAGTGCACCCCCCACCTGGCATGACACGCCTAACTTCTTCGTGCCCGGGCACCTGGCCAGGACTAATTACTGGGACAGATATTCTTCAAAAAACTGTATTTTTGGGTGTCCTTTGATATTTTTTTTTGTGATTTTACTTCTGCAGGTTAGCAAACTGGTAGGCTAAGCTTAATATAAATATGAATTAGTCTAAACAGAGGAATCTGAATGGTAAAAATGATCTAAAGTTACATTAAAATAACTAATGGACCCGCCATAGTTAAAAACTATTTATTTACCCACGTTAAAACGCACATACATCAATAGTACCAAATTAAATATAAGTATCTATTGCTGAATAGTATTAATTCTAAAACGAGTTAGGAGATTTGTATTCGTAGGTTAGGCAATACACTATGTATGCATGTCACTTAGATCTATACCTTAAATATCACACCATGCGAACATCAAGTTATGTTTGTGGAAATATCCAAGTTCATTAACGTCCCCACACTTGCAGTGTTGTGCACATCAAACTCTATGGCCGCTCCACGTATTCAAAATCATGGCGAGTTTTCCTGCGCATGTCGAGTTTCACGCCTGCGCTGTGTATCGAGTTGTCCTCGCCATATGTCGAGTGTGCAGCGTTTATATGCGAGTTTACAGCGCTATCTGTCCAGTTTGCCCTCTTACTTCGAGTTGTGCTCTCTATATGGTGAGTTGACATACAATCATGTCCAGTTTTACGTCCACGTATAAAATCATGGCGAGTTTCCACGCGCATGTCGCTAGTTACACGCTTGTCTGTGTATCGAGGTTTTCTCGCCATATGTCGAGTGGCAGCGTTAAATGGCAGAGTTGTTACAGTGCTATATGTCCAGTTTACCCTATATACATCGAGTTTTTGCTCTTATATTGTGAGTTTGACATAAATCATGTCCAGTTTCAAAATCTCGACATGAATTTTTTCTCAACAGAAGGAAAACTCGACATGATTTTTGGTTTGTATGTGTAAAAAAATAATGTCGAGTTTTTGGTCAGGGTGAGGGAAAAAAAATCAGAGTCGAGTTTGTTCATGTTGAGAAAAAAAATCATGTCGAGTTTGCTCATGTTGAGGAAAAAAAAAATCATGTCGAGTTGCTCATGTTTGAGAAAAAATCATGTCCAGTTTGCACATGTTGAAAAAAATCAGTTCCAGTTTTTTAAACTCGGCATGATTATTCTGGACAGATTTATGAAACTCGGCACAAAATAGGCAGTTCAAAAACGGATAGGCAGCGCTGAAAACTCGACATATAGCGGTGGTAACTCGATTAAAGCGCATGAAAGTCGCCATGATTTGATACGTGGAGGGGTCCAACTTGTGCTTTGGTACGCGCGCGCGATGAAAGTCGGCACAATGTATCCGCCCGCGTCGCTACTTCATTGATAGAAGCTGGACAGGAGTATGTAAGAGGTTGTTGTATGGCACGCTCCACGTATCAAATCATGGCGAGTTCATGCCCTGATATCGAGTTTAACCCCGCATAGTGTCGAGTTAAGCCACTGAATATCAGTTTGAACTATATGTGCCGAGTTTCATAAATCATGTCCAGACTAAATCATGTCCAGACTAATCATGCCGAGTTTTTTTGAGAAAAAACGGGACAGGATTTTTTTCAAACATGAGGCAAACTGGACATGATTTTTTTTTCAAACATGAGCAAACTCGACATGATTTTTTTAAAAATATTAAAAAAAAAAAAAAAAAAAAACAACCTCGACATTGGAATTTTTTTCTCAACATGAGCAAAATCGACATGATTTTTTTTTACACAACACCAAAAAAAAATATGTCGAGTTTTCCCTCTGTTGAGAAAAATCATGTCGAGATTGTGAAACTGGAATGATTTAGTCAAACTCACCATATATAGGAGCAAAACTCGATGTATAGGGCAAACTGGACATATATAGCGCTGTTGTAATGCTCTGGTAACTAGACATATAACGCTGCACCTCGAACATTATGGCGAAGGAAAACTCGATACACAGCGAGGTGAAACTCGACATGCGCGGGAAAACTCGCTATAATTTGATACGTGGAGCGTAAAACGGACATTGAGTTTATGTCCAAACTCCACCAGATAGAGAGCACCACTCGATGTATAGAGGGCCAACAAAACTGGAAGATAGCGC
This sequence comes from Ophioderma brevispina, assembly GCA_023653785.1. NCBI lineage: Eukaryota > Metazoa > Echinodermata > Ophiuroidea > Amphilepidida > Ophiodermatidae > Ophioderma > Ophioderma brevispina. Next base: position 15,299 of record JAMKCH010005031.1, read on the forward strand.
TGTACAACCGATATAACGCGGCACACTCGACATATGGCCGCGAGGAAAACTCGATACACAGCGCGTGAAAATAGAAATGCGCCATGAGTTTATACGTGGAGCGTTTGCCATAGTCGTCACTTCATACTCAGGACAAGACAAAGTATACACTGTCCTCGGCATATCCTTTCGTACATCCACCCTTGATGATTGTGCGGCCAGGCTTCCCAGGACAGGTTGGAAGGAAAAGGCAGGCCACAATCTCCGCCAAAGTGTTGGAACACTTTGAGAGCCGACTTCAAATTGCCCCTTCCCCCAGGACAATGTTGAATCCTCCGATTTGTTCTTGCCACCCCCTACACGAACCCCAACACTTGATTGGTGGGATCGGGAGGGGTGTAATGGATAGAGAATGCTCCAAGCATCCAACCCACCCAAGTGACATGAATTTCCTATATTAAGAGAAAAACATGCAAATATGGGGCAAAAAAGAGCATGCAGTATGTTTCAACACATTTTTGGCTGATGTATGTGTAGTTCATCTTCACTGCGCATTGGATGCTTCCCACCCAAAGTATGCTGGAATTGGTAACTCTGGTGCTTTAATTATTGCTTGACCCCAATAGGACCTGCCACATACCCTACTCGCAAAGATCTTGGGCTAGTGCGTCTTTTGTTGGTGGGATGTTTTTAATTGCTCTACCTTTCTGAGTAAAATAGCCTCCGCCCTTTCACATATAGTGCTATTTCAGGACTCCAATCCCACGGTGCTACATGATCACACTAACCTCTCAATATGGGAAGAACATTTCGGACAGCATCTGTGAGTCCCTCCCTTCGACAGTAGGCCTCACTTTTGGTACTCATTTTATGTGAAATAATCTTTGTTTTTTAATAATGCCTTTTTAAGTGCAATCTATAATTGTATGTCCAACTCTACTACACTTAAATGCAACACTTAAATAACTAATGCTAAATACTTATAAATAGTGGAAACGTGAAAGTTACATACTTGACATTAAACAACAACACTCTGGCATGATTGGATTAATAACATAGGTACCGACAAAAGCAGTCCGTGATCAATATTTTGAACAAAGATATTATAGTGTAAATTGGCGGCCAGATTTCAAAACCAACATTGCTGAAAACAACCAGATATCAAAACGTAATATTATATTTTAGATTCTTTGACTCTTAAACAACAGGTAAGACACAAAAATCAATCACATATTATTTATTTCAAATAAAGTTATAAAGAGATATGATCAATTTTTGGTGCAAGTTTTGCGGCCATATTTGAAAACAAAATGGCGGACACAAGATATTTTAAAAAAATGTAATGGCATATTTGGGATTCCTTGACCTTGAAACATAGGTATTAGAACAACAAATAAATTCGTATCGGTGTTATTACCGGAGAATATGAGACTTTGAAATAAGACTGGGGATGCGGCATTTTTGAAAAATGACCGCCATGGTCGCCACAGGTCGATCCAGCTGTGGTCCCGTTTGGAAATGTTGAGTTATCCCCATATTAGTGTGGTGCCAAGTGTTACATTTCTATCACAAAGTTCACGATTTTTTGATACTCCCTCTGGACTAATATGCCTTCACCAAGCCTGCTTGAGTTGATAGCATCTATGCATTTACTGTCCATTTTTGTCCCTATTCCTGTTTTTTTGCAACACAGTGCATTCAATAGGCCATGACCTGTCACTCTGTACTCTGGCTTAAAGGGGGATGGCCGCGATTAAGGATATGAAGTTTTTATCTTGATAGAATTGGCCTTCACCCAAAAACCCCACTGTGAAGTTTCGTTCGCGCCTATATTTCAATGCGTTTTTCATGTGGAGATGAGAAAACGTGATTCGTAAGCCCCCATAGGGTCCTGTGTAAACATTTAATATTGGTCGACCAATGGGGTACATTTTCGCTCATTACTTCCCAAACCAAAAATCCTTTGGCCCTAAAGACTTCAGCAGGAGAATGAGAAAAATAGTAGTTTTCTTCTGATACCAAAATGTTTGACTGCACTTCCCCCGGGTAAAATCTGGGCTTCTCGGGGACGAGGCTATTGCGATCGGGCCATGACCTTTAATCGCATAGGACATGATAAAACTCACGTCGTTGCGAGGACGTGCCAAGGGATTTTTCTCTCTTCCGTAAGAGCTCTAATTGTAGAACACTACACATAAATTTATGACATCATAACATATGTGAATTTTTATATGATCGAACTAGTGGCAGTGGTGTTTTTTAGTACCACACCCCTTTTTGAATTTTTAACCCACCCTTTTTTGAAACCACAACCCTTATATTGGAAAGTAATAACCCACCCACACCTTTTCAAAATTCATTTGAAATTCATACAGCTGTCACACGTTGATGTTTTTACACCACCTTATGTGTAGAATAACTTACAGAGTTAAGAATACTTTGCCAATGTTTTTGTTTGTCAATTCAAATCGACTTTGGCCCCAAAATGCCTTGTATTTAAGTGACACCTAACTTGTTGGATCTTATGACACTCTTTATTTCAATTTGGGATGTATCATGGCAAACATTATTGTCCAGATCGAGTAATTCAAAGCATTTTATTATCATAACCCCACCCGTTTTATTTCTGACCCACCCTTTTCAAAACCACCCTTCCATAGCAAAAAAATCCAGTAATGGCCAACCCTTTTTACCACTTTTTTAGAATTTTTGAAACCCCCCCTTTCTAAAGCGTTGGTTCCACATGTAGAACATTCAGAAACCCCGAAAATTGTTCATTAAAAGAGTGGTATTTTGGTAGGGTATATGCTAACTCTATGTCAAAAAATCACCAGTGATTTCTGTGCAGATTCAAGATAGCGCCATGGCCAAACGGTTAGACCTATAATCTTCGTAGAAGTCTGACAACCAAGATAATCTTATGTTCTATAAGGTGGTGTAATTTGGGGTCTTGACTCGGTACTGAAAAATATCCGAACCGACCAGTTCTAACAAGGCTTCCAACATTGTAAAAACAGCCTACTGCCAATGTTTGTGGGTAATCACTTATCCATAGCATGTCATTGATTAGTGATTGGGCTGGTGCCCTGTTGAAGTGGGGAATCATTTACATACGAATCACACTTATGAATGGATTCATAAGTCACAACTAGAATTTCGCGGTTCTCGGCTTTCGCTCTTTCCGAGGGGTTTGGGGTTTGGTTTGGATCCTTCCGGAACCTTATTCGGGCGGCTTTGGCGATGGAAGGGGGGTGGGGCTTTTGTGGAATGCCAGTTAAATGCAGATCGATTGGGCCTGTGGCTGCCTAATTTTTGTTTTTTTTTTTTTTTATTTTTTTTTGTTTTTTTTTTTTTTTTTTTTTTTTTTTTTTTTTTTTTTTTTTTGTTTCATGTAGGGAATGTGCGCCCGATTTCCGAATTGGGTGCTTGGGACTTGTGTCCCAAATGGTAGGGGCTTAGGATCTGAAATTTTGTGAAATTTTGCCGGATTTGGAGCCGAAATTTGCTAAATTGAGCTTTGAGGCAAAAGTTTACCACAGGATACCTTATGACTGAATTGTACTTCAAACGGGGTCTCGGGACACAATGTACTATTAAAGATATTGTAAATTTTACAATATTATACTGGCATTCTGCCAACAAAACTAGGTAAATATTACAGTATACTCTAACAGAAAGAAAATTTAATTAACAACTCGGGAGTTGTATTTTGGTGAGTTATTAAAGAGCTTGGTAATATGTAGGGATACAAAAGCACTGATGACCACACCAACCTAGCAACCTGCCAATAATTTAGACCAATCTTTTCAAATATAAATTCTTTGATTATTACGGTAAGCCTATTAAGTGTATAATGAATGCTGCGTATAAACTGTAAAATTTACACAAGTACAGATAAACGACGACAAGCAAGTACATTTTACTGTACTTCTAATCGTTTTACAAACATTCTAACCACTCACATGATAACAGGTTTTTAACACCCATTAGTGTGTGTTGGAGGGGGGGGCTCCTGAGCAGTACAATCCAGACAATGCTTTCCCATTGTAATAATTCGGCAAAACTCTGCACAGCCAATATATATTGCTCTAAGACATTACTATTAGTGAAAGAAAAAAAGAAATATTTGATCCGTTTAGTGGAAATTAGGGAGTGCCAATATGGACTGAAACGTAAGCCATTTTTTGCCGCTTTCCCTCCACAGTTATGCCGAATACAGTTTAAACAAATGCTTTTATGAGGTAAAGACACTATCAGGGGATCATACTGTTATATGCCTCCATTTTTCTGATTAAACTTTTAAAATATTAATTTTCTCAATTTTATTAGAAGAGATTTCTCACGGGAAAATCTTTTGTTTACTATAAAAGGAGAGGAAAGGGGAATACCCCTAGTTTTGTTTGCTAGGCTACCTCTTGCACCTGTTTTAGATTGCATCAATAAGGAAGTGGGGATTGCCCCACGATTGTAACAACCTTGAAACTTGTTTATGCTTTTTGAGATCAAAATATGCAGAGAACCGAGGGAATTCCCCCCACGAGTTATTACTTAATCATGTATTTAGATTGTGAAATCTGATTTGATGGTGGCCGGTCCATGTTATGCATAAGAATTATGTTACATGGGCTATTTTGAGACTGGGATTTTGTGAAGTAGTAATATAGGGGAGATTTAGCTAAGTCCTCGCCGTCATCCCAGTTGCAATCAGCTATACAGTATGGATACTAGTTAAATCTCGATAATGTAATTTTTTGTGCTTAACACACAGTGCCAGGATTTATATAATTTCAATTCCATTTGAGCAAGTGCTGTAATTAATTCTAAACTGTCCGTCTTTGAAGCCGAAAGTGCTGGAATCAAAATCGGAATCCAAATTGTGGACAGATATAAATCGTGTGATTATCTGGGACTGTGAATTTTTCTTATCGTCGAGGGACTTAATTATCCATGTCGTCTTGAACTGCTGGACAAATTACCTTCAGGACTGAGAAAGATTCCCTTGGAATAAATACCTGAGAAGTTTTGTATGAACTTGTATGCTGTCATTGTTGGAGTCTTCGCTGAGATGACATATCATCGTTTGAACTGCAACGCTTTCAACACAGGACCCTAGTCAACCATAAGTAATCTTAACTATTGTGATATGTAATTTTGTTTGGACAACCAAATTCTGAACCAAATCAGTAAAGATCATTAAAGATTTATTATATATAAATTTAGATCATGTGTGCACAAGGCTCATTTGATATTTGTGTTTTGTAAGGTATTTCTGACCTTAGACTCTACGAACGCCGAACGAATTGGGGGCTTCGGTTTCCTTCCGGGAATTGAATTGCGATAAATTTGAGAAGCCTTTTGTTCAGAATTTACAACATAAGTGTGAAAAAAAAAAGATTGTAAACATTGTGGCACAATTTTTGGCATACAAATGTTGTGTGTATTACATGTACTTACCATTGTAGTTTGGTTTCAAGTTAAACATTTGTGTTTGTAGAGGGAGTTAAATACATGGATTGGTCCAGAGTGTTCACAAGGGCAATAACTTGGGAGAAATTTGATGAGCTGAGAAAGGCCTGAGTTATGAAACTAGCCCGAGAGCATTTTAGGACTTGAGGCAAAACATGCTATGAGAAAGCAAGTCATCAAAATAATTTGATTGAAAAGTTTTGTCAGGAGATTTTGTGATAGTTCATTTTTGGAAGATAGAAGAGGTTCTGGAACAGGCAAAAAGTGATGCATTCATCAAGTTAGAAGAACTTGAAATTCAAAAGGAATTGGGAACTAGAATTGAAAAAGAGGAAATGGGCACAAAACACAGAAAGAAATTGAAATGCCCATTAAAAAGAACGAAAAAGGAACTTGAATTGGAAAAAAGAGAATTGCAACTGCAGATGCAAATAAATAAACAAACAAGGAAATGAAATGGAGATTAAACGAAAAGAGCTAAAAGTCTCCACTAGAGTAAAAAATTAAACACAGGCTAGCTCCCAGACTCTTCAGAAATCTTGGTTTTGTATGCGGCGAAAAATATTCGCGCCTGTTCCAAAATTTCAAGAACAAGAAGTAGACAATACTTCTTAACACTTCTGAGAAATTGCCCATGTTTGAAATGGCCCAAGGAATCTTGGACCTTTTTTACGACAGTCGGTGTTCATGGGTAAAGCCCCCAAGTAATAAATATATTCTGTCTGGCCTGCCATTGTCATGTAGACAGAAGTAGTGATTATGACGAGGTTAAGCGGCAGTGCTCAAGCATATTAATTGGTGCCAGAGGCCATATAGACAAAAATTCAGGTGCTGTTCGAACAGAGAATGACCAGACCCATGTTGTAATTGCCCGTGTAAAAGGAACAATGTTTGATCGCTGGCCTTGCCTCCTCAAAAGAAAGTAAGTCGGCGCACAAAGTTTGGTCAACTTAGGGAGTGATGTTCATTGAAGAGTTCAAACAGTGTCTACAATCCAGATATCAAACATCTGGATGAAAACAAAATTGACAGTTTTGCGTGAAGCAGCCGTAAAAGGACGCCGACGATTAGGCATTGACCCACAAATTAAGTCAATACTATAGGCCTATCCAAGAATTACTAGGTACAATAAATCAACAATAAGTCGGGTTCTAACCAAGCGTCTTCAGGTAGCACTCAGGAGGGGAAATCCCAGTCAGGTTCCCATGAAAAGGGGAGTAAAGACGTAATAGGTGCTAATCAAAAACATGGGATGGGACCCAATCACAGTTTCCATGCAATCACGTAGAACCAGTACATACAGGTCACGGTGTTTGGGAGATACATGGCTACCCACCCAAAATGGAGAGAGCCAAAAAGTGATTCTCAAACCAATAAGGTTTTGTGCGTTACTACTTTGAGGTCAAAGTTCATTCTTCGAATTTCAGAAACAAGAAATCCACAAAAGGGAATTTGACACAGAAAAAGTAAGGGATTACTTTAAGCCTTTGTGTTTTGGAGGGATTTGTGTCCTTTTCAGTGATAGTTGATCCACAACCCCATTAGAATCATGCTGACCGTGCTGGCGCCGTCCATGATATTGAATATGCACTCCATTTGATATTGAGAGTTCACAGGAACTAGTGCCTTGATCCGGGGGATATGTATGGTTGTATTAGTGTCCCTCTTCAACACAATGAATTTGAAATCAGAACTTGGTTTTCTGGAACTTTCACAATTGGTGTTAGACAAGAACTCCTTAAAGGGTATCCATGTTGTTAGGCATGATTATGGCATGGGGGAAAAGTACTCCAACTGCCCAGATCCCATAGTTTTCCCAGGTGGCCCTGTACACAGTGGCTAAAGTTGATGAGACGAAACCGAAATTTTCCCAGCTGGTGCAGTAACTATGTCAATGACCAGAAAACGCCTCACAGGAAAACAGTGAGTCCGGTGAATGATTCAAAATACTCACACATATAGGAGATCATTGATGATGATCTGTCCCAAATTTAGAGGATACTTTCTCTCAAAATTAGAGGAATTTGTGAGGTCCTCTTCCCCTCTGAGGAGACTAAAATTCCCTGTTAGTGAAAATCCAGCCCCTGACAAACACGTGACAAGCTGGTACAATGAAAATCCAGCCGCTGAGCATTATAGAGTTTTATGGACTGTAAGGAGAGACCCTTTAAGCATACAAGCTTGTAAATGAGCAGCTGCAGTGACCCAGCACTAGGAAGTTAAGTGAGAGGGCATTGTCGCAACAGGAAGCCGAGCAATTCTGTATTTTTCTAACAAACAATTGTGTCCCTCTCAATGAGAAAATGGCGGCCACCTCATGCACTTGTAGATGAAAAATGAAAGGTTGTGCATCAAATTGTAGTGGCAAAGGTATACCATAGGGAAGTAGGCCTAATAGGCATAGCCCATGATAATCCCATGGCAGGACACTTGGTGTGAGAAAAACACATGACAGAATTAGGAGTCATTTTTTGGTTGCCTACCTCAGAAAGATTGTCTGAGTATTGTAAGACGTGTCACAGACATGTCAGATGGGGTGGGGCTACCAAATCAGAAAATTCCTACTGCTGCCTCCCCTTGCAAACCATACCAGAGCAAATTTGATGAGCCCCATTATTAGGGTGTAATAGATTGACGTAGGACCACTTTCCAAGGACCAGTAGTAGGAAATCAATATTTACTGTACCACATGTGTGCTGTTCCCACGATTCCCTGAGACTTATACCCTTTGAGACATATTAGGGCCAGAGTCTAGTGAACTCTAACAAAGTTTTTTCACTTTAGTAGGCCTTCCAAATCAATTCAGTCTGATCAAGGATCAAATTTCATTCAGGTTTTGTTCCACAAGTTATGGACCCGTTGGGAATTTCCATACGTTCTTCAGACATACCACCCAAATCCCAAGGGGGCCCCTAAAAGGTACTCACCAAACATTGAAACATGATCAAAAACCTAATTGTTTTGAATTTAGAGAGGGCTTGGGATGAAGGGAGTTTTCAGCTCCTGTATTTGCTACCAGGGAGGGCTGTACAAAGTCATTAGTATTTAGTCCATTTGAGTTGGTTGTTTGTCCAAAGTTAGGGGACCATTGAAACTACTGAGAAAAGTGGTTGGTGTGCAATCCTGTGTGAAATTTTTAGACTATGTGTCTCACTTCAGACACAGGCTCCAAGAGCCACTGAAAATGCCAAACAAAATCTCAAACAGAGTCAGGGCAAAATGAAACTGGTATGACAAAGATGCGAGGAATAAAGCAGAGATTCAAGCCAGTTGTAGATTTTTGGCACTTTTATCCAATACAAGGGCAATCCTTTGCAAGCCAAGTTTCTGGGCCATATGAGATTGAGAACAAAGTGGGAGACCGTGACTATTTATCAAAACACCAGGTAGACGTAAAAGTCGACAATTAATGTCACGTAAATCTGCTCAAAGAGATAATGAAAGATATGCGAATGTTAAGTAAGCGCGTGTGTGGTGTCCATCCATAGTTAGTGATGAATGTACAAATGATACATCACAGAGTCAGAACCTGAGCACAACAGCACTGGTAAACACAGAAACTGATTATGGTGTCAAATTGCAAAATTCTGCATACTTGCCAATTTAGACAGAACTAGGGGTCACCTCCCACATGGTCCACAAAGTGGATTTGGAAGAGTTACTGTCATAGTGGGAGAACAATTTTCCTGATGTACCTCGGTGATACACATGTCATAACCCATGACATGGATGTAGGGGACTCTGAGCCTGTAAAGGCAACATCCTTATAGGGTGAATCCAATCAACTTGCAACACCTATCAGGATGAGGTGAACTACATGTTTATACATGGAATCTTAAGCAGAGCAATAGTGAAATGGACGTTCCCCATGTCTCTGGTTCCCCAACCCTGATGTTCATTCCCGTTTTGGGGTGTCACAGATTTTCCGAAAATTAACCGTTGTTTGTTCCAAACCGACTCATATCCGATTCCACGAATTGATGATTGCATAGATAGAGTTGGAATCCAAAATTTGTTACAATTGATTTGGTTGAGGGGTATTGTCAAGTTCCCCTCATGACCGTGCCAAAAAAGGAAAAAAAACATTTCAGCCTTTTGTGCGCCCGATGGCCTATTCCAATACAAAAGAATGGCATTTGGGTCTAAAAAATTCTGCCGCAACATTTCCGAGGTTAGTGAACAGAGTAGTTGCAGACATTAAAAAATTGTGGAAGCCATATGTCGTGATCTCCTTGTGTACATTGAAACAGGGAAGACCACATGAGACACAAGCTCCATCATCTATTTTTGAGAATTATCTCAGCAGGTTTAAACTGTGAATCTGGTGAAAAGTGAATTTTGCATGCAAATGTTACATACTTAGGGCAATATGGTAGGTCACGGTGCAATTCGGCAATCACCATGCAAAAGTTAAGCATTTAAGAAATTCCTCACACCACAGGTAAGAGAGATCTCATGAGATCTTAGGTATGGTCGGGTATTACAGAAACTACTGGTCCAAATTCTACAGAAATTGCGTCCGCTGACCAACCTCTGAAGAAAAACTCAAAATTTGTGTGGGGTCAGAGCAATGCCAAAAAGCGTTTGATTGAGAAAATCACCAATTCTTTTTGATGAATGCGCCATGTTTTGATTGCGCCAGACTTTCAGAAACAATTCAAGTTGGTCAGTTTGATGCCAGTTGATGTAGGCTGTGGGTGGATTCTCATGCAAGCAGATGAAAATGATGTAGATCATCCTGTATTTTATTTCTCAAAGAAGTTTACAACATCAAAAAACTACTCACACAACATTGAGAAGAATGTCTGCATTGCACTGTCATTGCAAATTTTGAAGTGTAACTTTGAGTACAACAGTGCACCCAGTCTAGTGTACACGGATCACAATCGTTGATTTTCATCCACAAGATGAAAAACACAAATCAAAGACTTGTCAGGTGGAGTTTAACCCTACAAGAATACAATCTGACATAAGACATATCAAAGGAAAAGAAAATGTCTTGGCTGATGCCTTGTCAAGAGCTGCCTAAATTTTGTTCAGAAATTGATGTTACAAATTTATGTAATATAGACTGCAGGCAGCATTCAAGAACACATTATTATTAAAATGTAAATTAAATTTGCACTGTGTAAACTGTATGTAAAATTAACCGTCAAAAGGTTAAAGGTATAAAGCCAGATTTTGGAAATTTTTCATTTCATCATTCAAATTTTTTCTTTTTAAGGGGGAGGAGGTGTATCTGCAACTCGATGGTGCAGGCTTCATGGAAAGTAGGGCATGCCACCACCACTATTGCCTACCACCTCATTTTGAATTGTTATACCAAGGATGCTTTATGGAGTCGAAGTGCAGACTTCCTCAGACAAATCTTCCATCTTACTCAGCTTGAGCAATCTTTAACCGTAAATATACTTCGGCCAAATTCAGTTTCTTTCTTTCCTTCTTCCAAATAGCCACCTCCAGCAATATTGGGCAAATTTTAAATGCCTTGATGGGGGCGAAACCTGTGGAAGCCCTATCGATGCTGCAAGACTCACGCTTTTTGTCAATATCCTTGAGACAAAACCGCAGTATTTAACGTCAGATTGCCCAGGACAATGCTGGTCAGGATTAATCCGCAGCAAAAGCTGGTTCATTCTGTTGAAAGAGCTCCTTATGAAGTTAATGACTTCCATCTCCATATGACCTTCATAATCCACCACAAAGCGGTTTTTGGGAGAATTATCAGCTACAGCCATTGACACCTATTGGCAGACAAAATGGTAAATTAGGAGCAATGCAGAGAAAACAAGTTTGAAATATCTCAACAATTAGAGCAATATTAAAGATTGGAACTCCGCACCATATCTGAGTACCCCCTGCCACCAGCTGTCCGTGAGGTCGAAAAGCCGCGATTAAGGCAAGACTTATCACTGGCACATATTTCTACAGTCCAACCAATCTAAATAAATCAATATGATTGTTTGACCCCACTGTAGCTCTGCAAGACATCGTCCCCGAGGATGTTTACGCACTTCTTGGTCGGTGTCCTACACTCTGATCCGTGGTTATCACCGTGCATCTCTTGAAAGGACCCTTCTCCAGTATGTGATGAATCATAGACTGCAAGGCTCTTTGCAGATATGAGTACTGGTACAATTCATTATGGAAGGTTCTCAATGATAAAATACAAGAACTTCCTTACTCTCTCTCCCATCTTAGTGGGATGTATTTTGCAGCAATCCACCAAGATTATGGTGCCACAGCCTTCATGTGAAGAGATGTAATCTCCTCAAACAGCTTACTGTGACTAATGACTTATCAAAAGTATCTTTTATTTTTTTTGGTTTCATTAGGACTCCTGAGTCTTCCTATGACTCCCATATCACTCTGTGTCTCTACTAATGGGACCTCTGCTCTAGTCCTTATCTTGACCCGGCCAACTTTTTGACAGACGCCTCTCTTGTCCTCATAAATTAACTGTCCTGCCTACATGACTCACATTTGTGAATTAATTCACATGTACCAAAGCCTACAATGGGAAAACAATCCCGCTATTATTGTGTGGTGCACATACTCCTAATTCCTCGTCTGGTTATGGGTTAAAACCACTGGATCCCTGCATTATGTACCATGTGCTGCTATTAATCATATGGACACAACCTATTGTGTTAATGGTTGCTTTAATGTTTTTTTATGACAAAATCAAATTGTCAATATTTTGTAAATGTGCAATGTTCTATCACTTAATATCACTTCATCAGTGTTCCTCTTAGGGTCATTTTGCTCAGGTTTGCATGACTCACACAGTAGTAATCATGGTAGTGGATCGTAGGTGTATAATAGTGCACTCTTGTATCCTTAAACATCTTTAGTCGCCAGCTCATTGCATGTGCAACCCATACTTATGCTTATACCATCTACATAATATCATTTAAATTATGCCCTTATGAGCAATGAGCATTCCCTGGCTTTTATTCTGCACGAACTCACACTTTGTGAATTGTTAAGATCCTGTACAGCGTGTATGTGCACTCAGTCTTAATGGGGGGTTTTTGATATAGCTTTTGTTTTTAATGTGTTAATACTTAAATGAAGGACTCATACATTGCTCTGTGTGATTGGTCTTATTACTACAGTAGCCAACCAGTTGTTTTGGTATAGCTTCTCCGGACCCTTCAAACGTACTGCGTCAGTAAATCTGAAAGGGTGCGCCTGAAATAATAGGCGGGATATCAAACTGAACTGAACTGAACTGGATGTTATAAAATACCGGTAACTCACCAATGAAGAATTCATTGTCATATTACTATAAAAATGAACGTTAAAAGAAGACTATTTTTTTTAAATTAAGCGGTAATATGAAAACATGGAGTGAAGGAAATAATTTTCACCACCCATAATTCGCCAAACTTTCTGATGACCGTGGCTCGTGCGTAGGACCGAATTAAGGTCGTTTTCCTAATCAATGTTATCGAATTTTTTAATGTTCCCAAATCACAAAAAGGTCTAGGTCTAAATAAGTAGTTTGTTTTTCAAACCCTTATTAATGCGTCTTATGTTCGCAACGGGATAACGTGATTTTTCGACATGGATTTTCTTTTAACAATACTGGCCTTATTTTAGGCTCCAAGATGAAAGGGGAAGTAAGTTAACATTTAAAACAGTTCGATGCACCTATTATCCTTTACTGATTTTACGTTTGTAGCTTCACTTATTTATCATATGCTTATTATTGGTGTGATTTAAAAAGATTAGTGACTTTCGCCGGCGAAAAAAATCTATTTTAAACCCTAAACTGGCCATTTCGCGGATGAAAGGATTGTTTATATTATACCCAAAATGTCAAAGTGGAGCGTTCATAAAACTTTTTCACCGGATGTTGTGACCCCCCGTGCTGGTAAAGGGGTCATTTGGAACAGCGCTAGTAAGGTGATGCCACCGAAATATCAGAGACTTCATTTTAGAAATCCGAAAACAGCATCAAAAATCCGTTTTTTCTTGTAGACTAGCGAGAATAAGCTTGTCTTTTTGGCAGCGGTGACAAACATTGTGGACCCGTATTGGTAAACCTCTTGTAAAAAATAGGATTGAAAATGTTCAGAACCCTTCCGACTCAGATTTGGTGTGATTAAAGTTCAGTGTACTTTGTAACAAAATGTAATGTCTGAATTTGTGCTCTAAAAACGTACCCTTTCTTGTAATTCAGCTCCAAACTCCAACAATTGTAGTAGTTTTTAACTTGCGGTTCACATTAAGAGTCCGGTTAAAGTATTAAGAAATTTTTTACTGAATTTCAGTGTACCTTGTAACAAAATGGTAATGGGTCTGAATGTGTGATCAAATGTGCCCCTTCGGTGTAATTTTAGCTCAAAACAAACCAAAATGTAGTACGTTTTAACTTTTCGGTTAATTTGTTGTTGTTGTTGTGGCTGTTTGGGTAGCCGACTCGTGGTTGGTATCATGAGTGATGGTTAATAGGCATTCGGGATTCACACCAGTAACTAATGATAACCGGTAGTCCATCCCCACTGCCAAAACGAGGTGGTTTTGTTGATCCTCGCCTAAGTATACCCTAACGAGAGAATTGCGAGATCGGGGTTGCAAATAATGGTTGCTATCAATATTAATATAAAATCTGTAGGAATATCAAAAAAAGGTTGTCATTGATAGGTTATTTTGATCCAACAAACCAATTTTAACCGTCATTCCTTACAGGGAGCCCTTACTGAAAAAGTGCTCTGACCTCCAGGGTCCACGGTGCATGCTAGTTCTTCATGTCCAGGTGCCAAAAAGAAAAACCCCCTTGTTTCGGAAATTTTTGGGATAACCCCTAATTTTCATGATTGATTGGGTAGGAGATATATGATCTTCAGCAGAATGTTAGCTTTAAGGTCTGAGATGTTCCATTGAGGAGAAAATGACCGTTTTCATCTGCCTCTTTTGTACAGGAACGAATGGGACCAGTCTTTAAGTGGTGTGACCGATTCCAGGAGTCATATTTTCAACTCGTCTCATAGCGGCGCTATTCTGTTACAGTATTTTATTTGAGTATTCAAAACAAACGATTTTCTCCTGTCGGCCATTTGTGGTAGACACCGACACTGTAATTTATGACACCGGATTGATTTACTGAATATCAATAGCCCATTATTTGATATCCAATGTCGGATGATTCATCACTGATCACTGATATTCAGGGGAAGAAATTGAATGTTTTTTTTTTATTTACAGAAATGTATCAACTTTTACTATTGACATAGCCTATAATGTTATTACAATATGTTATTGTATTTTATGGTGGAAAATTTTTGTTCACTGATTTATAATGTAGTCAAAAATTAACAATATTTCAGTTGATGTGACTGCCCAATTCCAAAAGGGTCATCGGTCCGACTCTGATTGTGATAGAAAAGCGCCCAATTCACTAGAAAATGCACCAGTTTCTATTTTTGCCCAATCACTTTATCTACCAAAAACTATTGGAGGCGATAGATCATGCGTTTGTTATGATCAAAAGGTAACGGCCTTTTCTTTCCATTATATTTAAAACCAGGTCCTTTGGTCTCAATCGAAGATGTTTCACGAGTGTAAAGATGATATAAATGACCCGTCTATTTTAATTTTTGGAGACATTATGCCAAACTAGTGAAGAAAATGATTTTATTGACAATATACAAATAGATTCATTCCAGTACCTATGTATTATATATTGTGATATTTCCCCAGGCTTCGAAAGATAAAACCGTTAACAATTTTGTGGTATACAGCTTGTTGATTTTTTTATAACAACTGGTTTACGCATATTGAATGTAACATGTGACTATGAGGTATTTTACATACATTACGCATACTTGTAATAGTGTTTTTATTAGGGCCTATGCGTCACCAATTTTTTACACTATATTGCATCATTGTGTTGAGTCAAACCCGAATCTGATCAGATGCCTGTCGTCTCTGCAGCTAATTTGCATGTCAATACCCAACCATCTGTTGATGATCTGAGTAAATGTGACCTATTCAGACCAATAAAGTACACCTGGAAAAATAGCTGCCGAGACTTATTCCAACGTTCTGTGCAGACCTTGGTCATAGCCTCTTTGACTATATTGATTATTGTGAGGTTGAAATGAAAAGTGTAACAACTTTGTAATGTTTTTATCAAGGCTGGTCAAAACTAATGAAATGCACTGATACAAAAATTTAAATAATTATCTTTTCATTGGATAAACCCTGGTATGATAGGGAATGTAGAAAGTTATATTCGGCAAAAAATGCTGCATTGACTACATTTCTTCAAGTAATCGCGTTACGATCTGGAGAATTACTTATTCAAAAGCGTGCTTATAGAATGCTGTAGACGTAAAAAAAAAGTATATGTGTGAACAAAGACGCTTATTAAATGAATGCTATCACCGTACACAAGATTTGTGGAAACAACTTGCCAAGTTAAAAACCTCTATGCATTGGTACTGTTATCATTTCAAATCAGTGGTTCAATTATTTCACGTCTTTATTCACTTTCAACATCAATGATGATTGAATTATATATGCCTGAAGGCAATTTTGATGCTAATATTTTGAATGAGCCTGTTACTGATGATGATTGACAGGGCTTATTTTCATCTGAAAAATGGCAAAATTGCGGGTATTGATGGCATCCCCGGTGAAATGTTTAAAGTATGTAAGGACATTCTTGTTCCAGTGGTTACAAAATATTTTTACTGAAATTTTTCAGACAGTGTAAAAGTCCTGCACTTTGGAAAAATATCATCATTCCAATTCATAAAAAGTTTCACCTTATACCCAAATAATTATCGGGCTATATCTCTTCTTCCAATATTTAGTAAATTGTTTACTTCTGTGTTAATTACGCCTTATGAATTGGTCAAATGATTTAGGAATTATTAGTGAAATGCAAGCCGGTTTTCTACTGGTTATAGCACTGACAGATCATCTATTTACACTTCATACTGTAATTCTAAGTCTATTTTAAGAAAGAAATGTTTTCTTTTTTTGACTTTTTTGAATAAATATGAAGTTAATAAAAACACATTTGACCTTATCAAAAGGGAAAAACTGTGGTAATATTTTAAAACAATTTGGATTAATGGTTAATTTTCTTGAGGTTTTGATAATTATTATGATGATTTTCATCCTGTGTTAGAACTATTGATGTTCACAGAATTTTTTGATTGCGATTACTGTTTGAGACAGGGGTGTCATTTTCCCCTCAATTATTTTCATTTTGTATTAACGATTGTAATCACTTTGCCCAAAATACATCCGGGTGATCCAAATTGGATGATGTTGAAATCTCCTTTTCTCCTTATGCGGACGATATTGTCCTATGTCAGATCCCATTCAATCTGCAAAATAAGTTACTGCCTGAGGCTATTACTGTGACTGTGGGGTCTTGAAGTAATCTTGATAAAACAAAAGCCAGGGTGTTCCGTAATGGTGGTATAGGTTACAGAAATGAGCAATGGACATAACAAGAATAGAGTTTTTGGTTGAGATTGTCCCTTATTACAACTATTAGGACTTAAAATTAGGGTCAGAAGGACCTGGTCCGTGGTCAAGTAAGACACGTGCAAATCCAATCCTCTAAAGGTATTTCAAAATTCAAAGTTTCATGCAAAGATTTGACATTGAGGCTGATGTTAAAATGTTACTTATTTGACACTTGGTGATGCCTATAATTATTATATGGTCAGAGGATTTGGGTCCTTGATGCTTGTCAAAATTATGAAGTGGTCCACACTCATATGCAAAAATGGTCTGGCATCCCATATTCAACTATAAATGATATTTCAATGGCTGAATTGGGTCGATATCCTTTGGATCAGGGTTTACAAAAATGCTTTCAGTCGTTAAAAAATTTGAAGATGGATCCTGAGCGTTACCACTTAAATGCTAAACTTTTTGAAACGCTTGGACGAAACGAAAAGTAAACCAAATTGGGTGTCCCAAATGAGAGAGATTGTAAAATTATTTAGTTGTCTGCGTTTGGATAAAGCACGGTGTTGCAACTTGGTCCACCAATTCTTAATGTGTTTGAGAAAGGGTGTAAGGATGTTTTATCTTCAAGATTGAGAGCTCAACGAATCAAATGCTCGTCATTTATATGAATATTAGTCAGGGTATCAAATTGAGGGGTATATTAAAATGTGACATTTCAAACACAGACGATGTATTACCTTAATAAAACTACTTCTACAATTTGATGCAAATAAAAGGGTATGATAACAAGGGCCTTTGCCAGATGTGTGACCTTCAATTGGGGAGGACGAACCATTTTTGTCTTGTCTGCCCCAAGTATCATTGGTTGCGAGTAGATCTATTGCCTATTCACTACTGGCAGAGCCCCTCTTATATGAAATTGCCTCCCTTTTCTGTAACAAGTCAATCTGTGTAAATCTCACCAATTTCTGTATGCTTCATTCTCCATAAGAAAGGCCCCATGACAATCCTATGAATTAATAATTTTTCTCAATGGGCCGGTGGCCTACAGAGATCTCATAAGCTACTGTGCTGAAGATTGCCCAGAACATTTTAACAAATAACACCAGAACTAAAATACCAATAAGGTACTACATGGATGCAACCTCAACCCTCACAGGAAGGATCCTGGCACGTTTAATCCCGAAAGATTCGCACCTGAAAATATCAACGACATACCACCTTTTGCATTCGTTCCGTTTTCTGCTGGGACGAGGATAGGTAATTTGCACCATTTGCATATTTAGAGTGCGTAGCAGGTACACCTACATGATTTAGTTGTAACCAAACTTACTTTTAGAATAAAGTTTCATGATATCCTGATACCAATTTTATGGCCTTGTATGTATGGATGATACACAATAGACAATTAACTGGAACGAGTGTGCAGATTTAACTGCGTCAATTCAATAGCCGAGAACAAGCATAAAATCTTTGAACCGTGCCTTGGTTGCTATCAAGATTGTCCGTAGCCATAGGAACACAGATTGTAACACTTGGGTATATTCTTGTGACAAATGTTCATGCACTCAGTGTGTGGGTAATTGGTCATCCATAGCATGTCCTTGTCATTGATTTGGATGGTGCCCTTTAAGTGGGGAATCATTTACAAAGTTCAAACTTATTAATGGATTCATGTCACCTGATTTGGGTTGCGGTGGGCAAGAGGTCGAGACACATTTACAGTATCCCCTAACTTGTTCGATGTCCAGGAGGACTGCCCTCGTCCACCAGGCCCCCTCCTCTCAAAGTCAAGAGGCTTTGACCGTGTCGGCATAGTGCCTAGCACATTAGGGGCTGATTGAGCCTTATTTTTGACACATTACACTGTACAAATAGAAATTGACCTTTTTTTGTCATTTTCACCCTATACCTCCAAAACCAATGGTCGTAGGTGGTACAAACTGTACATTTTTGGAATCCTTATGATTAGATGGACAATATGGCATACATTTCAACATGATTGGGGCATTTTAAAAATTTGACCCCTGTGTAAACTTAAAATTGGCCCCTATTGAAAAAGTGATACCAACATTTGTGAGTACTACCTACTTAGCATTGATGTAGAGGGTCCATACTAACTACCAAAGGTGTCAAACCTTTTCTGTAGTGGGGGGTAAACGAACTCCTTAAATAAGGCCCCTATGATATTCTGCTCCTGCTCTAATTCAATTGCGATTTAATCCCTGACTGCCGGAGAAAAAGTGGGCTGTCATGTAAATCTTGGAGTGCTGTCAACGTAATCCCCCTGATTATAGATGTTAATGCCGTAATATGCCCAACATAAAAGATAAATAAATAATCCTTTTTTAAAGGGCCACGATGGCATAAAAAATGACATAATGAAATGGACGCTTAATGAATTTTAAATCACTTCCACAAATTTGAAAGCAATTTGGATATTTACATTCTGTAAAACAGCAAGAGTTTGTGGGAGTTCGTGGCAAATCCTGCCATGGAAAATCATTTTTTTTCACACAATTCAAAAGCATTCAGACCGGGATTCAGTCATTATACTTCAGGCTAGTAAGATATTGATATGGCAAGTGAAAGGTGGATTAGCCGGATTTAGCACATATACAATAACAATGGTTTGTGAGCTGATGACTACATGCTTTTCAAGTTTGATAAAATGCTGGCAGTAATGTCAGCATCCATATCCTTGGCTGAGAACTGAAGCGTAGAAAGAAAATAATATTAGTTACTTTTCCTTTTTTACAAAATGTAAACACCCAAATTGTTCTCACATTTGTGGAAGTGATTTCAGTAAGTGTCCATTTCCATATGTCTGAATATTTTATATGCCATTGTGTCCCTTTAATAGACCGTATTCAATATGACGTCAGCCACCAGACATGTTGGTTGACAAGATGCATACATTCCAGGACTACAATACATTAAGCTGTCAATCGATCCATGTTTAGCGATTGCACAGGGATCATTGACAGGTGAATGTATTGTAGTACTGGAATGCGTCTATCTTGTCTACCAACATGGCTGGCTATTGAATACGGTCTATACTCGCACGTCAATACATTTTCAACTTTAGCTTGAAGGTCATTTTTCGTTTTCGCTTCTCATTTCCAGAAACTGCATTGGTCAGAACTTTGCCCTGAATGAAATGAAGATAGTAACAGCATTGCTTCTGCATAATTTTATGTTCTCAGTGAAACCTGGTTTCAGCGCCTCTTCTATCAATTCACTTGTTCTTCGCTCAGAGAATGGTATTCATCTCAACGTTATGCCTCGTGAACACACAAACAAACAATAACAAAATGGTTTTGTTTTCTTTTCTTAAAATTAGGGACAAATCATTGTTTTGAGACATGTTAGCATGTAACAAAATCAAACAAAACCTCAAATATCCGATTAACACATTATGGATTTAAGAAGTTAATTGTTGATATATAACCTTAAAAACGTTCTTTAAATATATGAAATAGTTGCTATGTTAAATATTCTTCTAATTTTAACAGTGGTTATTAATACCAAATGATTTCCTCTTTGATCTCTACAGTAGCCGTATGGGAATGTATCATAATTAATTAAAGGTGTATTTCGTGATCCTAGTAGGGTGTTTCAGTAACTTTAGCAGGCTTACCTGACCACTCTGAATTCAACAACCTTAACAGAACAAAGCTGTATAGGTTGTTGAATTCGTAAACCTGGTCAGATTACGGAAATGGACATCCCAAAACCTCATTTTTGTTAATGGTTCACTTGATATGCACGCGAAAAGGTTATTTCCAAAATCCCAGTTAATTCTTACGGAGCGTTTTAATGTTATGAACAAATGTTTGTATCACGGTGCCACATAGGCCATTGTGTTGTAATTTCTTTACGGACAGGAAATACGAAATTGTACATTTCTTCCAGAGTAGATCGAATTTACACGTAAAATTTGGCACGCATTCTGTACTTAGGTCAACGGTTCGTATGATGTAAAAAATCTCAACTTTTTTAGGTGAGTCGGGGCACGAGGCTGCGGATCACGAATGCCCCTTTAAATCCATTGCTATTAGAACATAAGGTTATTGTGCTTTCTTTTCTCGTTGCTTATTTACTGAAAACCAGACATCTGGTTAATATTTATTTGATTATCAGATTTGGTTGATTGATTGCATGCAAAAAGCATATCAAAGCGTTAGATGATTAAAAAAAAGAAAAAAAAAAGAAACAAAATGTTTACTGTTAGTAATACAGTCACCCAATAAAAACTTTACCCAAAATGAAAGTAATATTTTTCCACTTTCTGTAATTTGATATCTGTGGATCTTATTTTATCATAAAGAATATCACTTTCATTTTTGGTAAAGTTTTTATTGGGTCACCCTGTATATCGTTGAAAACTAGATGTTTGGTCCTATATGGTACCCCGGTCCACTGAAGTAATTGATATCGGTTAAGTTTCACTATAGCAATACATATATGTATGTAATTAATATATGTTAATGAGTGTAGATTGTGCAATTTGTGTTACATTTATAATGTTATCCTTATAAAGTGTTGTTACTCTTTTGTCGTCTTCTACCTACAACCTTGTTCGTAAGTCCTTGGAATACCTGTTAATATTGGCAGCTATGCAAGGGATATAGGCTATATCACTATAACTTTCTCTCCCCCTTCCCGTCCCCTCCCAAGTTAGTTTTGAAAATAATATGCAGCGAGATCGATCAAGTGTATCGAAACGGAGGGGCGGGAACCAAATCTGCACGAGTGTTCCAACAATTATGAACAAGATTGTAGCTTAACATCGTACGATGACAAACACATTGATATCGCTTTTACACTCGCAGTGCCATCATTATCTGGCGAACGGGTTTGCTATAGGTTAACGAGTATTCATAACTCCTTTGTGAGGGTTTGGAAAAAGCTAAATCTTTGCACATCCTTTTGGCATCGCCTCTAAGTCCGGATTGGCGTAATCTCGCATTTCCTTAGATATGCTTAATACTGTGGTACGCTTATGCCGTAGGTAGTACAAACTATACCCTTTTTAAAGACGGACACTCTGGTAGTTTTACTCAAGCCGATCTTTACGCTCTCTCTGTTCTTTTTACACTGAAAATTGGTAACATTGCATACTTGAAAGTGCAAGGACAGCGGGTAGACCGGGGTTGAGGTGCGAAGCACAAAGGCAGAGCCATGCCGGCTAAATCATGGTCTCAGCCGAAGCTAGCCCGATGTTGCTCACACAAGCCAGATTGAATAACACTATTACCGTACCAGGGCTATGGTGTTTCGAGGTAAGCGGATATCTATTTTTTACTCAGTCGTACCCAATTTCGAATCACTCACCAGCGAAGAGGAGCCGAGCGTCTTCATTATTCTGTATGTAATATACAGGGTGAGTAAAAAAACCATGACCCTGGTTGTTTCGGCCATTTTGAATTTTTAAATAACAGAATCTAACATATGTAGTATCATCGGAAAACCTATTTTATTATTTTTAATTTGCTGCAAAGATAATTCCAATCGGTTGAGTATAGACCGAGCTACAGCAACAGTCATATTTTCCCCCATCCACGGATTCCCATTTGAATGCACGGCGGCCAACTAGGCAAATGACTCCCCAAAATGATGATAAGGGTATGTCAATGTTTTTGTCAAATAAAGTGATAACGCCAGTGATAATGGTAAGTTTTGTTTGTAACACTTTTTAAAGATGTGGCATATTTTAGTCTACAAATATAGACAATACTTTAAACCTCAAAAGGCTGTCCCCTATGTCTGTTGCTTCATATGGTATGATTCATTCAACTCCTCCAGAAACTGATTCATGTATCAAGTTACTTTATTTTTCAAATGATTTTTATGAGTGATAAGGACATAGAAACATTAAGAGGGCATCGATGGCAAATTGTGACTGACTTTTGTGTCATATTTATTCTGCAGTCAATAAATAGCCTGATTTTCTTCTGGACACTGATTTCCTTCGCTGAATTCCGTTCATTTTAATGTGAATCCGTGGATTACTACTTGATTCATACGACTGTAGCTTGGTCTATACCTAACCGATGTGAATGATCTTTGCAGCAAATTAAAGATAATGAACTAAGCTTTCAGATGATACCACACATGTTAGATATATTTTATTTAGAAATTAAAAATGGCGGACACAATCAGGGTCAAGTTTTTTTGACTCACCCTGTATTACATAATGTAATATATTACATACGATCTTATAGCCATACCCAACTACGCAACTGCACAGGACAAATGATACACAATAGCTCGTCGTACGTGTCAGTCATGAATAGAGCCTCGATTGGCTATATACTCGAATAACTCATTAACGCCCACATATAGAAAAGCAACCTCTCGAAGAAATTCTCGCAATCACGAGAAAAATGTCTTGAATACATAAAACCCTGAAGTACAAAATCGACAAGGCGGATTGACCGTCAGGCGGCCTGACCGACCGAGATCTACCGCAAACAGCTGTGGTTGGAATCTGCAAAATGTAAGGGGAGGGTGGCCGATGCGATCCGGTTCAAAATTTAGAGCGGGTAAGGGGACCGGAGATTTTTTTGGTAGGGGCGTGTCCCTTCCCCGCTACGGGTTCCGTAATAGTGCAGAGGGCGGTGGTGTTACTTTTGAAAAAAAAAGATGCCATCACGCAGTGAAAGAAATGGGGTCTGTTCATTAGCCAGAGATGCATCATTCCAAAGTCATTGACTTACAGCATTATCTGAAAAAAGAGGTTCATTAATCTGAAATCTTCTATGTAGTACACCCAAATTCGCGGATAGCTTCTGAAAGTTGTTAAATTAACTAACAAAATATATTATATATTTAAAAGAAAAATAGTCTGTAACGACATATAACATCAGTAATAGTGCATGTCATCAGCAGACGGTTCAGAAATTTCAATAAATTGAATCATCTAATGTACCCTGATATATATTTCTAAATTAAAACAAAGCCGAGATCAAAATACTAATATACATGTCAACATAATGTTAATCTTTGTGTCTCGATAGGTGTTGGAGGTATAGTTAATTCACGCTCACCCGTGCTTTCGAATCACTGCAATATACATCAGCTGTTATTCAGCGTCAAGTTACAAATCACGCCTTACTCTGTCCCCGGCTATACTAGTTTATGGAAAGTGGTTGTCCGAAGCAATATTTGTTGACAATTAGCGCTTTTCAAATCAGCACAGTATAATATATTTCCTATTTTTACTGCATGTTTCCCAATGAGATTTGACGACTCTTGAATCCCTAACGTCTCTTAACTGCTTTAAAATGTACCTCTTAAAAATCACGGAGCGGACCGCTGCCTTGGGTTGGGGGGAAATTGCTCCAAGATTTAACATAAATAAAATGCCACTATCTCAGTGGTCAATATTTAATAACACATCCGGTTGCTTTAAATATATATTTCGCTATTATCTATGGATAACCCCATTACAATAAAGGTTTATCATATTTACGATTATATCAGGACTACAACTTTAACCTATTTGTTTCAAAATAGTGTCAAGTTCTTTATCTTATGGTATATTAATCAAGATTATTAGTTGAAATGTATACGACACTTGGTTTTTAATAAAGAGCCAAATATATGAAGAGATCACATGGTCTATGATGAAACGGTAATGTTAGTACTAAAGGACAGTCTGGTCAGTAGCAGTGTCAATGAACATCTTCTGGTTGAGTATGGCCAGCCCAGACAAATCAATTTCGTTTCATGAAAATCGAAGCATTCTGAAACTTTTACCTCAAGATGGAACCTTTGACCAGTTTGGCAGGAGATATATCTCCGGGCTCACAGTCCGGGAGACAATGAGAACAATAGGCAAAATCGATTCAGTTGACTCTTCATGAACATTAGTTCACGCTTTATTCCGTTGTCGTCTCTGGAAAGCCGGCCTAGATACCTTCGGCTTGATTACTGTTCATACAAACTGTTCACAACAAACTTACTTATTCAAACTATACATTTCAAACATAACTATAAATATAATCTACTTTACTGTAAATAAGATAATGAATAATTTGGGTATTGTCTTAACGCATATCTTTGCGAGAATCAAATTGAACATCAAAGTGTACTTATGTATAATTACAAATTATTTTGAATGTTTTGTTTTTGATGTATGACATATTTTACCGCTTTTGCCACTAAATCCGTATAATTCAATCAAACCTACTTTTGCTTTAAGAGGTGGCGAGGATCATTAAAGGCACTATCAGTGATTTGCCAAATCAGAAAATCAAATAAAAAATCAGACTTTTGCATGTCAGTAACAAATATAGCTATCCTAACACACCCTGCAAGTTATAAGGCGTAAAACAACCTAGTGAAAACAAAATCTGATATTTTGGTCATTTGTGTCCGTACGGAGACTTTCTACAACACGTAATTCAATGGAGATTTATTGTCTTTGAACATTGCTATTTTTCCTTTTTGTCATTTGAATAAAAATAACTTAAGCGAAATCTAAGACTTATCCTTCACTTTAGATTACTCCTGCAAATTTCGAATACTTTGACTCTTTTGGTCGATCACTGATAAAGTCTATGCCACAATTCATTTAACGCGTAGTCCGCTCGTCATCCCACTTCCGGGGCCAGGGCTATGCAAATTTTGCACAAATCGCGCACGATTGAGCCACTCAGCATCGGCGATTGTTGTCACGGTGCACTTGTGCCCAATCACCGGCCAGTGCGTATTACGCTAGCAGAACGCACTACACGCTACACGATTATATTGTAAAAGGAATGGTGGCTTCTACTGTAGTGCCTTTAAGTCACCCTCTTATTTATACGCACACATACCATGCAGCACACGCTTCGTTTATGTACATCATTAGGTTACTGGTTCAAATAAAGAATATGAATGCCAGCCGATGTTCAAGTCGTATTGATTTTCCTAGATAAACATACAACCTCTTAGCATGAATACAGGGTGAGTAAAAAAAAAAGTACAACCAAATTGAGCGATTTTTCATGGAAAATCCTTTGTGCTATTCATATATATTCTTCCTGTAGAACATTCCCCGTTTTGTTAGCTCTCATATAAAAATTACGGCATTAAAATTGATTAACGCGTTCAAAAGTTACAGTTGCGGAATTTTAAATGAAGTGACACCAATAAAAAAATCAATCCATACCAGATATGAGCGTCCGTATCATATGGATACACGCGGCCACGGATCAGCTTACTCAGCTGAATAAATCCCGACACCACCACAAGCCATTACCAATGACTTGTGGATACGATAAGAAGAAGATTTAACCACCACCACCGCCACCACCACCACCTTAGTTATCCAGCTACTTTCATATCGTATGCCAAAGGTTAGAATAGTCAGAAGAAATATTCTTTGCTTCACAACCATAGGCGATTTGGTCCAAATCCGCTAAAAGATTATCACTTTATATAAGCTAGTTCCATAAATGTATGATTAACTGAAATCTGCTTCGAGATTAAAGTAATTTAAGGGTGATAAAAATGAGCTTTCCGCACTAAAGTGGCTTTATCATTTACAACGTACTGAATAAAATTTACCACAGCTGTTTGAGAGTCTCATTTATTATGACAAAAATATAATAAAGCAAAAAAAAAAATTATCAATGGCGACACTTTTGAAAACTAATTTAGATTATTTAATGTTAAACAACATCCTGTGTAAATTTGACGAAATTTCATTCTAGGCAAATATAATTGTTCATAAAAATCAAGTTTTACACGTCCTTCTATGGGAAACAGGCATGACCTTTGTAGGCCTATATGGCAAGATACCAAGATTTTCAGAGGTAATAGCTCTTGCATGTGCCTACTTATATCAGTTGTCCAAATTGTGTCGACATTGCTTACAATTGCTCTAAAAATAAAAGAGACAATGTGCATGTGGTCAAACAGCTGTGAGGCTGCATTACAATCAGACCCGTTTAATGAGCTAAAATATGCCCAGATACCGGGCATCGACGAAATATATTTATAATAAACTTATAAAATCCATCTAAAGTTACGGCTAATTAATCTTTGTTAAATGAATCTTACAAAATTTGTCTAAATATCAGCCTTTTTCAGAAAGACTGTTTATCCACATCCCTCCCACATTTATTCTTTCCAGACATTGTAGAATTTCCTCCCTCAGCAAGTTGCTGACGACGTTCCATCAAAAAATGTCCTGAAGGCCAGAGCCGGAAATATCATTTCACTCGTTTTTAATCTAATATACATTTGTCGTTCTGCAATTTATTTTTAATCCGTAATATTTATGAGTATCTTGTGGAGTATGTTCTGCCTGCGGTACTACAAATCAACCAATGGGCTATTCCAGAAATTATCCACACACCGCCAAAGATAACAATGTCAAAATTCGAAATGACTGATTGGGAATTCTCAAGATGTTGACAAATCAGTATGGGAATTCCCATGGCATTTTTTCATCATGTCATCTTTGGGCGTTTGTGACCAACGTCAACGACAACGAAAGGAAAGAATTAAAAACAGCTTACTAAGTGAGAGTATTCTTTAGGGGAAATTGGGATTTTTTTCAGTGGGTCAGTAAAGTCATGGGGATTCTGGAGTTATCTTTGTTAGCTACTCAATTAAACAATTATCTATTCAGTGCATCAGTAAAAGTAATACAATGGAATATTGGATATGTTTTTTACGATTTTCATTGTGGGAATTCCCATGCGCTTTTTAATTTCATGATGGGAATTCCCATGCACTTTTGGATTTCACTATGGGAATTTCCGTGCATTTTTGGAGAAGAAGGGGTGGGAATTCCCACTGTTATCTTGGGCGGGGGTGTAAATAATTTCTGAAATAGTCCAATGTGCGACTATACTCAGCTGAGAATCTGCACAGTACCGGAGAAGAAGATCGTCAGGAATTTGTAGTATCAACGTCCAAAAATTAAAAAAAAATCTGGTACATATATTATGTATATCTAGTTTTGTTTAAATGTTATAGTTCCCTATACTCTTACCTCACCTCTTTCAGGTAAATCATAAAACACAGGATACAAATCCCGTCGCCATTTGTAACCTTTATTTACTTCTTTCGTACAAGGAATCTTATGCAAATGTCAAATTTAAAAGACCTTCAGCGAAATACAAAGAGTAAGCAAATAGCAACATGAAATGAATTTTTGAGTAATGCAGAAAAGTCTAACTTTTGAAACTTACTCAGTTACACAAATTCCTTGATCTTTAAATGCAATTGGAATCCGCATTTGACAAGATTTGACGCTTAGTGTGTAGCATTCTTTTTCTACTATTAAATTTTAAAATACGAATCATTTTTTCGAGTTACAATGCGATATACATGTATCTCGTGAACTGGTGAAGTCCCGTGTATAATATCAAAATCCACACGTATTTGACAAATATAATTACGCAGCTTTCCGTATTTAAAAATGAATGCAATTTGAATCCTGCAGGACTTCTTCAATAACCTTAAATTTCAGGATGCACAAGAATTATTTACTTTGTTCGGAAATGAATGACTAGGTCATAATTTTCTCGGTCCTTCGAAAATTGTTGAAAGGTAAAATCTGTGTAATAAACTGCGTTATGATTTGATTGGATATTGCTGTTTATTTGTATAACCCAAAGATTCAACCATGCATGTATTCGTAAACACACAATGATTGCTTGCCACTTGTAAATGTAAGACTAAAAAATCAACTATCGACGACATTTTGCACGTCGTGCTGACATTGTCATTTCACGGCATTATAAGAAAAACCACCAAATATCGGGTTTACTACTATTTTGGCCCAGTTAGAGGGGCATTCGTGATCCCACCCCCCTCGTCCCCTCCCCCCGACTTACCTAAAAAAGTTTAGATTTTCAAATCATCTAAACTGTTAACATTAGTAATCCATGTGTGACAAATCTTACGTGCAAATTCGGTCGTGTGTGTAAGAAATTCGCAATTTTGTATTTTCTGTCCGTAAACGGACAGAACTTATAGCACAGTGGCCTATGGGACCGTGGGAAACGAGCATTTGCTCCTAACACAAAACCGCAAAGTCGGGATCAGCTCAAATGTTGTGAATGAGCTTTTCATAAGGATATATAGTGAATAATGAATAAAACAGAATCACGAAATGTACCTTTAAGGAGGTGAAACCTGTTGCCTGAGCAAGAAAATGAGCATTCAAACAACCCAAAGAAATATGGAAAGGAAAAAGGCTAGGATTCACAAGAAGGGGCCATAAAACAAGTATATGGATAAAGGAACACACTAAACAACTAATACAGTAATAATGGGAAAAAAGAATCAAATGGAGACAAAGTGGGGCATTTAGGAAGAATTAGAGATGAAAGATGGAGCCAGATTACAGCAGAATGGCAACCATGGAATTGGAAAAGGAAACGAGTTAGACCACATGGAAGATGGCGTGAGAATATCAGGCATGTATGAAGTACAACCTGGCACGCACGTACGCGCTCGCATACATACACACACACACCCCCCCACACACACACACAACACTTGACATAGTTTGGAAGAGGCCTTTGAACAGCAGTGGGACGATATGGGCTGATGATAACGATCATGATATATATAACAAGAGATATTTCAATAATATTAGGGCAATATCATAACTCAAAGACAGTAATTTATTGAAAAATGTCCCAAATGTGTCATCTGTCATATCGAACAATATAACAAAAATACAACTATAAAACACACAACGCCGCAGGATAGTGATTTGTTGTTTCAATAATAACCACAAGGCAGACTCAGGTTCAAATTAATTATTGAGGTAAGCAAGCCACTAAGACATTAGCACTTCCTTCACCAGACAGTATAGCGTGTACGTGTATGTAACAGCCACTGACTAGATGTATGAGAAATCCCGCTAAATGTAGGGTGTTTTTTCCCTTTTTAACAACGTCAATTCTTACAAATTTCGTAGACGAATGTTTTTAACGAACTTCTTGACATGACTCTTAATTCGTTTCCACTGTGAAGAAAATTAATAAATAGCTTATCACATTTATTGTGGTATTTTATTATATTACTTACAGTGCGTGTTTGAGCTTGTTTTTTTTGGAAATTAAAGTATAGCGGCATGTTAAAATAGTCCTCTCGAGTTATTTGTTGACTTGTTATTAACAGAACCCAACCAAATTGACCGTGACTGATTGAAATCAGAAGATTTCTTAGGAAGAATACTCTGTTTTAAATTCCATAATCATTTGTTGTCATTCACATTACTTCTTTATCCTAACTTAACTCTGGTCTTACCAAGGGGGGAGGGGCAGTGAACTTCGCTCCGGTGCGTTAAAACGCCAAACACTTTCGTATAAAAGCTCCTAGGTAATCGTTCTCTCATCCTTTCTGGTCATTTTAGCGAAAAAAATGTGAAGGTAGCACCTTCACCGGGGTTAGGGTATGCCGTCAAAGTCGAAGGGTAAGGGGGTGGTTGCCACCCAAGGATATTTTACGGTGCATTTTTGAAAATATTATGCACAGTATGGCTCTAAAACTCTATGTTTATGCAAAACTAGCCAATTGCCATCGTTTAGAGCTGAAAACCGCATGAAAATCAGATATTCCTACTTTTTTTAGCGCAAAATTGGATTTTCGCCTATTTTCTGTGGAAAATTGGCTCTCTTTGTCTTCTTGGATGAGATGTTATACTTAGCTACCAACGACAGGCAGACCATTAAAGGTTGATTCAGAGATTTTCCGAGGATGGCGCCCGCAATATTTTACCAAATCGTGTTTTTTGCATGTACTAGCTAAGTCCATGTCATTCGATGTCCTTCATAGAGAAAATCACAACTTTGTGACAAAAATCCAGATCCGGAATTTTTGTTATACTCAGTATCCTATACAGTTATACTACACATAAATGTTTACTGCATCAAAACAAAAATAAATCATTCATATCAAACTTTGGAATTGAGCATTTTAGGTGACTATCTTTAATTCTATGACTATTTTAATTAATACACAAACAATTATATTTCAAATCTCTGAGTCAGCCTTTAAGATGAATATTCCAAATTGTGGGAAGATATAATGGGTAGCATATGCTACCGCCTATCGAATATTATTATCACCCTTATCGGCATTTATTTTCAAAATGTATATATCACAGGGTTTCATTTACATAAACGGCTCGATCATTTATTAAAAAAATTATGACTATGTCGAAGACAAGCATTTAACTTGTATTATACGAAAGATAATTGTCATTGAATTACTTGTGGGCTGAAAAATTTGAAGAAAAAATTTGTCCATGGTTTCAAAATGCAACATAACTTGTAAATTAATGAAAATTTGGCTGAAAATCCAAGATGGCGGTCATGAAGCTATTGTTTTTCAGGTGCTCGCAAGAATAGTCGTCAGAAGAAAAATAAGTGGAAGACAAGCCACTAACATGTTTTATATGAAAGATAATTGGATAAGGATTAATTTGAAGAAAAAATTTGTCTTTGGTTTCGAAATCCACAAAATATTGGAATATTGGTCAAAAATCCAAAATGGCGGATATGCATTAAATGATCAGGGCCGAACCCTGTGATATTTTAAACAAAATATGAACAACAAAGTGCATTTTATGTGATAGAAGAATGGCGATGATATTTTTCGAAGAACGGAAATAAAAGAGTGGTTGTTAAATTTTAACGAAGTACTGCCATACGACTGTAAATGGAACACATATTTTTGATAAATGATATCAATATTTTCCAATGGTGTTTATAGGCCAGAAGATTGATAAATTATTAAAAAATCTCAAAGAGAGTGTCCTCAATATTAATGCGATCGGCGTCGAAACATCCAATGGGCGGCTAATAGGTATAGAAAAATATATATTCAATCAAATTGTATATAATATTATCAAAAGGAGCCTTTCTTTTAAATATCTTTTATTGATATAAAGTATTTAGATTGGGCTTCTTGTTAAGTTGATTAATTTTTCAGGACGTCTTTGTTTGTTTTGAAAGATATTTTTCATTTAAATGTCCACGTTACCTTGCCTGGAGGTCTGTGTCCTATTTAGGCTACTTATGAGGTGATCTGCTCGCCCTAGTTTGCTCTCGATTTTCCTTTTAATTTGCAATACAATTGTTAGAAATAAATATATAAATTGTAAAGGCAGCTCTAAATGATGGCGTATGTTTTAGGCAAAGAGGAAGGGTCCAAAAAGAGGCTTAATTTTCAATGTAGTTGCAATAAGCGTACTACGTGAAATGTTTGGTATGGAGTGAAAGTTTGTTCCTGTGAAATCTGCACGTGTCTACATGTGTAGGTCAAAGGTTTATGCACTAATTAATATGTTAATTGCATACAAAATGTGTTCGTCATATAATCTCAGAAAACCTATCATATCTCTAATTCTCTGTAAGCTATGAAGTTCTCATTTTCGTTCTAATATCTAATATAGCCAAGGACAGTACCAATAATCGCCCATAAAAATAAGTTGTTATACTTTTTCAAATGCCCTGAATATTGAATGAATTTTCGTAATTTTCGATGTTTTTAGCATTTGGGGGATTTTCGTTTTCTATGGAAATAAAACTACAAAAATATGTTGAAATATTTCTTGATAGATATGTTAGCATATTATTGTTAAACATTCCTGAGAAATTTCACCAGTCTCCGACGTCCCTTTATCGTTCTTTTTCGAGTTTAAACGATCCTTGTGAAATAAAAAAAAATCAGCTTTTTCTTAATAGCAGGCCCTTCTGTGCGCGATGTATCTCGAGCTCCGACGAATGACATTTTTCAGAGGAGTGTCTCTGTTACATAACAAGTACCTACAAAAACATGCAGTCAATAGATTGGACAAAAGCATTGGATGTACGGATTAGCATAATTATATAGCACCATAGCGCTGCCGTGTCTACTCTGTAACACTCGAGGAACGTTGGTGCAGCGGGCGTCAACTAAACATTCATTATTACCTGACATTTCATATAATTTATTTTCTGTTTAATTTCCTGTGTTCTGTAATTTATCCGATAATGTTTTTGACGTAAGTAAGAGGTGTTAGGATAAATGGGGAATTAATTTTTGAACTTGTCACATTGACATATCTCAAAATGTGTTGGATTTCCCTTTTCCTACAAGTAGTTGTGCACGTATGTGATGAACAATTTCAATGTATATGCCTCTGATTTTAACATAGTTCTTCTCCCACCCCAAACAACCAATATGCCGCATATTCATTGGTGAGCTATACAAGGAAGAAAAATAATTTTCCTTCATAACTCTAAGGCATCAAGCATCACTTTCAATGTTCACGAAGAGTTGGTTATGTTAAACTTGTTGCACAATGTTAAATATTACACCCTAAAAATATTTTCAACACCGGGGTCATTTTGACCCCGTTTCGAGTCAACTATGCACCGACTAAAAATGGGGTTAAAATGTTGACCACTTTTGTGGTCAAAAAAGTGTGAAATGACCCTTTTTGTGGTCATAATTTTGACCCCATTTTTTAGTCGGTGCATAGTTGACTTGGCGGTTTTAGTGTGTATAATTACAAATTATCAAGTTGGACAAGGATTTGGGGGCAGTACGGTCCTTCATAAGAGGAACCTTCGGAATAACCGGCTGTAATCTTTTAGGGTTAAACTGGTTAAAACCAAGATTTTAAATCGAAACCGGACGTTCTGGTATATGGCACTGGGAATGTATATTGTGAAGGAAAGAAGACGGCGAGTTAAGGGTGGGGAGATAAAGAGCATATAGCAATGATAGGCGGAACCTTTGGTAAAGAGAATGAGAAGATGGAGATTGAGAATGAATTATGAGGTTAATGAAAGGGGGAAGCAATACGGGGAAGAACATATATACGCGGAGGGTAAAATATATCGAAGTTAGAGGTGGAGGAAGAGAGAATGCTTAGGAGAGGGAATATGTTGAGGAGGAATGA
The DNA here is from genome assembly GCA_023653785.1 of Ophioderma brevispina. Taxonomy (NCBI): domain Eukaryota; kingdom Metazoa; phylum Echinodermata; class Ophiuroidea; order Amphilepidida; family Ophiodermatidae; genus Ophioderma; species Ophioderma brevispina. The sequence continues at coordinate 49,095 of JAMKCH010005031.1, forward strand.
AAGAACATGTTGGCTCTGAGAGGAAGGCTTGAGAGTGTGATCAGGATAATGTGCAATATGTGAAGCGGAGAAATATTAAAAGGGACAAATTATATATGTGGGAAAGGGAAATAATTTTTAAAATGATTTGGAATGTGCGAAAGGAATCAGAAAGGAGCAGAGTGAAGGGAGACGTGAGTGTCTGGGTACAACCAGAAAGAGAACATGAAGAAAACGGGGATGCTCGGATGCCCTACGGAGAGCACGATACAGGGCACTTTGTTTCGCAATGCATATTGTCCATTGATAAATTATCAATTTAAACATCTCCCGATGATATATTGTTTTAACCCTCGTCTCTCCGAGTCATTTTTTTGTAACAACCCCCCTTACTGAACATCCAATTCCTATAAATAGCTTAGAGTTTCTTCTTTCCATTGGTATCAAAATAAGTACAAACATTCCCATAAAATGAGGAAAGTGTGAAAATACTGGATAACGGTGGAAAATTGAAATTTCGTAATTTTTCAGACTCCGTTAATTCTACTTTTAATATATTATATAACAAAATAAAGTCCTTAGCAGTCATTGGACGTAGGTTTGGGTATGGAATTATATTAAAATTCACACCTTACGGCTTTGAAACTGAAGCTAAATATTGATTCTATATACGGCAAATGTTTAACATCAAACATTTCCAAAGAAGATAAATTTCTCTTCTATTTTTGAGCAATCATACGCTTGCAGTACAATTATTCACACTATTTGACTAAAATGGGGATAGATCTAATCACGAATTCATTCATTCGCTCGTTGGTTTATATGTACACAAAGTGGGACAATATATAGTACAAACTTTCACCAAAATGCTTTAAAGATATAGAAACAAAGTAGACGTTTGAACAAGGAAGTTCAAGGATTTGACTCTTTATTTGTTCTTTTGCATGTATTTATAATTAAGTCCCCTGAACGTTACGATGTGTGGAATCTTAAACAAGCTGGGTTTCATTTTATGAGATCCACATGTAGGTCGGGGTTAGTTTTGTTTCTTTAGTTAGGATGGTATAGACATTATTGATTTTATCATAACATACTGCAATCAAGACGTATCTTCGTTGTGCACAGACAGTCAATCGAATCTAATACGATATCAAATATCTATCTGATCAAGATTATTGTGCTGATTTGAAGAAGTGTTTGTATAAAGAAATCAACACAAATAATCTCATTATATGCCACACCACGACGAAGGCATCACTATGAGTTAAATCTAACTTTCCCCAAATATCAATTCTAATGGGTGGAGGGTATGATAAAATTAAATTTAGAAATGCCCACTTAACAAACATTGATTGGTTTATCTATAACAGTTTTTATAACAAAGATTGTTGCATGGATAACACTGCAACTAGATGTTTTTTTAACACGACTAACCAAAGGGGGTTGTTTTACGCCCTCACAGGAATTCCCAATACCAATGGACCACCAATGAACTTGAATTGGCCATTTTCCCACAGAAAATAGGCGGAAAAATCCAATTTTGCGCTAAAAAACGTAGGTATATCGGATTTTCATGCGAGTTTCAAACGCCCTCTAAAAGATGGCATTTGGCTAGTTTTACCAAAAACAAAGAGTTTTGAGCCATACTGTATGCATAATTTTTTGCTTCAAAAATGCACCATAAAAATCCTTGGGGTGGCAACCACCCCCCTACCCTTCGATTTGACGGCATCCCTAACCCCGGTGAAGGTGCCTTCACATTCAATTTTTTTCGTAAAATGACCGGAAAGGATGTGAAAGGAACGATTACCCAGAAGCCTTTTTAAGAAAGTTTTTTGCAATTTTAGCGCACCGGATGCGAAGCTTCAGCACCCCCCCCCCCCCCTTGGTAAGACGCAGAGGGTTAAAATTGCCGTCGCTGTCGCGTCGGAACAAAGGGGGGTCGAAAGGAGTCTACTAAGGCAGTAAGAGAGCTTTGTGTGAAGGAATGGCAGGAGAAGGAAAAGCGAAAAACGCTCAAATGAGGGGTTGAAAGGCTTTGAAGGCCCAAAAAAAACTTGGTAACATATGGTGGTGGATCCTGATCGCACAACACGCGAACAACTTGAACGACGAGTGACAACAAGTGCTGGAAAAATGTTTCTCAATCCACGTCATGAGGGCGGGGATTGTCAACAACGAGTGGGTACAGAGTTTAAAGATTTTTTTAACATAAGGCCCTGCAACTCTCCTGCCAACAATTTCAGCATTAAAACAGAGAAGTAAAGAATTTGAAAGTTTTTATGATGTTTCTATCACCTTTTTTAACTTGTAAAATATAGGGGATTTTACTTTCTGTACACGTATATATAGCTTGCGAAAATTAGTAAAAATAGTAAAATTTATCGAACACCCTTGTGTTTGCCTAAACATCTAAGTTAATATAATCCATTCGTACACTTGAAAACAACATACTAGTTAACATTTTAATTGTATCATGTTGGAGAAAATTAAATTAACATTTTAAGTGTATCATGTGGAGAAAATTCACAAACAAAATGGCCTCTCTTTGGTGAAAATCGGCGCCTCATGTAAAGTCAATTTTTCGCGCCCTTATTTCAAGGTCAACATAATATTTTTCATTTTCTCTTTGATGGTAATGTTTTAGAAGTGTCTTGACATGTGATGAGTTATTGAAATTATTCCTATGGAAATGCGTTTTTTAGCTTAGGGTCCTTAGCGAACCCATCTTGGACCACAACTTGTTCAAAGTTCAAGCCAATATTGTTTATTTTTTTTAAAAGAAGTTGTTAATTTGATTTTTAAACAAGGCTACACGATTCAAAGGCGGCCCCTGTCATGGCCCAAAACTACGTATCTCAAAAATCGGCCATTTGAGATATTCACTTATTAAAAGGTCATCGTTTGCATTTTTTTATACATTAAACATTAACGAGACTGAATACAGTTAATATATTGATCATATCATTTTCTAAATATTCTTCAGTTAATGATTAAACCATTTTACACTTACAACACAATTTGTCAAGTTATACGTAGTTTTGCCATTAACAATTAGGAAAAGCAGTTAAAGGCAAAATACACATGCTATATTTCAATGGCTCAGCACAAAATACCACTTACATAGAAATAAAATTCTTGATATACGTTGCATACAAATATTTTTTTAAATCTTACCTTCATTAAGTTTGATCTTACCCTTTGACGTCCCATTAATTTGTATAGCAAAATACTGCCACTTTAGAGTCAAAGTTACGTAGTTTTGCCATAAAATAATAAAGGGATTTTGAGAGAAAATGACACGTAAGTTAAACAGGAAAAACATCCCATATATTTTTGGGTGCATGTCGATGTTCCGACGTGTCATTTGTCCGAACGCCTTTTGTTCCGAAAGGTTATAAATCTAGGAACATGTTCATCTTTATTCCGAAAGACTTTGCTCCGAATGGTAATTTCTCCGAAATATTATTTAACCTATAGGTAAATTAATCAGAACGGCAATTGGTCCGAAAGGTCATTATTCCGAAATCGAAAAAAAGGTCATTGCTCCGAAAGGTTTTTAAACCGAAAGGTCATTACTCCGAAAGGTCGTTTCTCCGAATTTTCGGAATATCGACCTTTCGAAATAAAAAACCTTTCGGAGTAAAAACCCTTATTAAGAAAAATGTTCTATGACCATTTCTCTGAATTTTTGGTCTTGTCTGAATATAAACCTTTCGGAAAAATACCTTTCGGACAATAAGAAAAGAAAAAGGAAATGGAAAAGAGAATAAAAAGGAAAGGGAAAGGGCTACGTAAAAAGGGCTAAAGAACCCTAAAGAGTTACTAAACCCTATCAGTGAGAAAAAGGTTAAAAACGGGAAATGACTACACTCTAAGCAAGAGAAGGTTCAACTTTGAACCCTTTTGTCCTCTCTATCGAAAATTATTAATTAACCAAAAAGTCAATATTTCGAAAAGTCGGTGAAACGACCTTTCGGAATGATGACCTTTGGGAAAAAAAACCCTTCGGACTAAAAATTATGTTTTTTTCCGGAAAGGTTTTTATTCCGAAAGGTCGATATTCCGAAAAATTCTGATAAACGACCTTTCGGAATAATGACTTTTCGGTGTAAAAACCCTCCGGAAAAAAATGATGGTTTTAATTCCGAAAGATTTTTACTCCGAAAGGTCGATTCCGAAAATTCGGAGAAACGACTTTTCGAAATAATGACCTTTCGGAGTAAAAGCCTTTCGGAAGAAATAACTTTCGGATTAATGACCTTTATTTCATTTTCGGAATAAAGACCGTTCGGAATAAAAATCGTTCGGGGCAATGAACCTTCGGAGAAATGATCGATCGGAGATAAAACCTTTCGGAGTAATGGTCTTTATAAATTTTCAGAGAAACGACCTTTCGGATTAATGAACTTCGGACTAATAAACCTTCGGAACGAAATATTTCGGAATTATGAGCTTCCATAGAACAGAGTGTTCGGAATAACGACCGTTCGGAGAAAAAACCTAGCTTTCGGAGCAATGACACGTCGGAATATCGAATTGTCCCCGTATTTTTGGCCCTAGGATATGTTCAAAGCAAACTTACAATATAGGTTACAAAGAAGAATTCCTTTAAACACGTTCAAAATACATAAGAGGTTATCTTGCTCAACGATTATATAACATTTTCAAATTGAAATAGCCAAAAAATTATAATTATATTTTTCACAATTTGACACCTCATTTGCAAGTCAGTTTAAAAAATGATGCACACATAAGTTATGGTGGAATATCTTTGTGCATCAAGAACAGAATAGGCATAGTTGGCAATAATCAAAGTTTCCTTCTACCAGAAACACTTGGAAGTTTGCATCAGATTGTTGGGTTAATTAAATAAATTCATCATTTATTTATTAATTTATATCATTCGGCATTTGCCAGGCAGAACCCAATATTGCTATGTGCATTAAATTCAAGGGACAGCGGGGAAATATTTATCATGGGAAGAAGTCCGATTTTAGATGCAGGAGGAAACCGAAGATCTCGGAGAAAACCTGCGAGGACGAGTATGGATCGGCAACCAAACTCACATACGACACTGGCTCGACCGGGATCGAACCCGTGCTACACCAACTCGCCCTCCCACATCATGGTCAGTAAATAAATAAATTTCGAAAAAAAAATCTTCTTACCCGATCCAATTCAATGCACTTAATAACGTCTTTCTCAACACAGGGATGGGATGGTAAAGTTGCAGTTCGTTTTGGTTCAGGACCCACTAGAACTTCATAACAAAATGTGAGATGCTTGATACTCAGAAGTCAACTTGTATCCTAGACAAATCGGATCCACTTAACACTACCCATGTTATCTATGAGATTCATTGTAAGAACGCTAATGTAGTGTACACTTGCTAGTCGCCTTTAAAAAACGCAAGTCTATGGGAAAGTTCGCAACATGATATTCAAGACAAAACATGTTATAGATTGGGATGTGGAAATAGTCATTGGTACGGATGAGGATTTATAAGGTTGGATAGAAGCCATTGAAATAGGCGAAGGGAAAACATTCTAAACTGCAATTCAGCATATTATAGTAAATATCCATTGCACCATTGGAATGTGTTAAAATGAGTCCATTTTCATAATTCAAATTATCTCAATGATGCATAAACGGGTGTGGACGACATTTTAAAAAAAAAAAAAAAAAAAATTATCGCAGGTATTTGCTGTAATAGGGCATATTTTAAAATTATTGGATTTGGCTTCCATTTTGAATTTGAAGTATGACTTAATGTTACAAGTGCCATACACTTGTTCATTGGATCATATAGTATATTCTAGTAACTCCATAGTTTGGTAATATAGGGTTGGATTATAGATTGGGATGTGGAAATAGTCATTGGTACGGATAAGGATTTATAAGGTTGGATAGAAGCCATTGTAATAGGCGAAGGGAAAACATTCTAAACTGCAATTCAGCATATTATAGTAAATATCCATTGCACCATTGGAATGTGTTAAAATGAGTCCATTTTCATAATTTAAATTATCTCAATGATGCATAAACGGGTGTGGACGACATTTTCACTATTTTAAAGAGGCAATTCCATGCTTTTTGAATCTAGACAATTTAAGCGATTTTTAAGTTATATTCTCAAGCCACATTTTTTTTCTTGATGCACCCTGTATTTCTTTTTTTTGTTATTGTTTGGATTTTTCTTTCATTGTTCGTGTGTGTTTTTGATTGTTTGTGTCTTTGTTTTGCTCAGAGCGGGTTTAACTCTATATTATAATGTGGAAAATGAGTGGGTCATTTAATCGACTTTTTAATAAGGTAATGCGCGGACGATAATGACATGAACTGTAATAGATATTTCAACGCAGATGGCATTTACCGTGAAATTTGAGTAACAAGTAACAAGATAAATTAGTTTTCGGACAGTGTGTGTCTGGTGGTATATATAAATTGCGCAAAGCTTAGATTGATTAGAAATCATCTTAAATGATTAATCCATCAGTGATTTATAAATATTTAGTTAAAAATTAAACAAAAATAACTGGAGCTGTGTTAATTTCAATTTAAAACCAAGGTATTGATATCAAAACCAGCTGATTGAAGTTTTAGCCTATTATCTATCATAGTGTACAGTGTCCTCGTTGAAGTAGATCGACGTATCCTGTAAGGAACAAACGAGCAACATATTTGGTGAGTATTGTTGTTTTTGTTGCTGCTGTTTTTATTATTATTGTTGTTGTCATTGTTGTTGTTGTCGTTGTCATTGTTCTTGTTCTTGTTGGTTGATCGAGACTCAGCGCATTCCCATGTGATATATCACGCAGGGGCGTAACAGGGTCACTTGTCAGGGGACAATTTACCGGTGTTTGAGGCAGATTTTCCCCGCTGTAGGTGCTTTTGGGCAGATTTTCCGGGTTGGAGGTGAAAATTTCATGGTGAACATGCAAAAAATGGCTGATTTAGCATGATTTTCAAGCTGTTTCTTTCCGGTCAAAGGTCTCTGGGGTAACAACCTGCCCCCGCCTGTTACGCTACTGATATAACAGCTGGCGGCTGTTTTTATGTCTTGTTGCAATACACACCATTTTACTATTTTTTTCGTCCACGTTTTCTTTCACAATTGCATTGTGTCATAGTACTTTATTTCACTGGCCGTCAAATGAAAGTATGCCTCTTTAAAAAAAATCGAGTCACATAACGACGTATTTTCGCGTTGTATTTGTTATTTACACGTTGAAATTGCTATTTTCTCGTTTTCACATAGTGACGTATTTTATTTAACATACTGTTTTTGGACATCTAAATAAATTGGAAGTTGATTAGTTAAATATATTTGGAATTTAACTTATTTTGGCGATTTTCAACTAGGTTTAAATTGAAATACATGTGTTAATTAACGGTATAGAGCAAATGAAAATCGCAAAATCTTCAAAGCCGTTTTTTTCTCTAAATGCGTATTTTGCAAATACGTCAGTATGTGACACGGCCGACGATATAATACTACATGAATCTTTGTATTATTATATCTGTTTTCTTTTCAATCACTTTTCCCTCTAAAATAAAATCTTTGTTAAATGACATTAATCATCAAAGCCAGACTGAATCAAGAATTCCCATTATAGTATTATTAGTATTGAAATCTTGCTTAGGTTTCGAATATTTTATGACATTTTATGATGATTTTATAATATTGATCGTGTTTAAAATCATACATTTTTTTTAATTCGGAAGGTTATACTCATGATGTTGAAAATCACCGTATTGGTAGGATGTCTGTTGTTTATAACGGCTACGGCGTATGTACTTACACCGATGGAAAGAGATGATGTCTATGATCCCGAATACATGGTTGAAGAAAGACTTATCCACAAGAGAAATATTGTCTGTAAGTTACGATTTGATATACGATTTGAAATGTTGGATATTTCAAAAATTGATGCGCCCAAATGCTTTGCCTATTAGGCCATAAAAGAGTGGAATACGTTTTTTCTGGACTTAAAATGACTTAAAACTACAAACGTAAATGTACATTACAAAGTACAGTAAAAGTGCAAGATAACTTAAAAGCAAGTTAAACACACAATGTAAAAATAATAATTAAATATAGCTATTATAACGCCCTTAACGCTGTACAACAAAAAATTAAGAAATAGGCGGGTTGGTACATTTTGTGACCCCACTTTTTCTGCTCCCAGTTGAATTCAGCAGCCTTGACGGAATAAAGTACAGTATCACTTGCACTTTATTCCGCCAAGGCTGCTAAATTCAACTGGGAGCAGACAAAGTAGGGTCACAAAATGTACCAACCGATTCATATGAGTTATAAATATTAGTCTATAGGCTAAAGCAACCGATTCATATGAGTTATGATAGCTCAAAAATAGAAGAGAAATGTATCTTCTTTGGAAATGTTTGATGTTAAATATTTGCCGTATATAGAATCAATATCTAGCTTCAGTTTCAACGCAGTAAGGTGAGAGCTTGAATATAATTCCATACCCAAACCTACGTTCAATGACTGCTGAGGATTTTAGATTGTTATATAATATATTTAAAGTAGAATTAATGGAGTCAGAAAAATTGCGAAATATCAATTTTCCACCGTACATCCAGTATTTTCATACTTTCCTCATTTTATGACGTCACAATTACGTCATAATGGGAATGTTTGTACTTATTTTGATACCAATGGAAAGACGAAACTCTAAGCTATTTATAGGAATTGGATGTTCAGTAAGGGGGTTTGTCACAAAAAATGACTCGGGGAGACCAGGGTTAAAACAATTTATCATCGGGAGATGTTTAAACTGATAGTTGATCAGTGGACAATATGCATTGCGAAACATAGTGGCCTGTATCGTGCTCTCCGTATAGTTGGAGAGCCAGGGCTGACAAATTTTGAGGGGGGTCTACACAGTGAGCCACAGATGAAACGGGTCTTGGTCAATTTTGGGGTGCTGATTCCAATCTCTTATGTGTACTTTCGTACAAGTGGTGGAAAGTTCCTAAATTTTCCATTAAAGGGGCCCTCCTTGATTTTGAAATATTGGAGTTTTGCAGTTCAAAGTTAAAACAGCATCATTTTGTGATATTTGTCAACTGTAAATTGCTTATCTATTGCTATGATGTATAAAATATCCAGACAGGGAATAAAATCACTTCTTTGAAATTTGTAGAAGTGATTTCAGTAATTAAGGCTCCATTTCATTATGTCCGAATATTTTTCCATGACATTGTGTCCCTTTAAGTTGTTGTAGTTTTGCTATTCATTATTGCTCTCAAATTGTTTTTTTAACCAATAATAATGCTATTTCCCTTTAAACTAACGTTCCCCCAACTTGGCAATTTTACCCTCAGCATGCTCGGGCCAGCACCTCAAAGTGTCCTAAAACATTTCCCAAGTGCATCTTGTGTAGGGTTCCCTAAAATGTGCCATCCACGGCTCCCCTATTAAAGCTTTCCTGTGGCAAAGGGTCCCCGATTCAAATCTCAGTAGAGCCACTTAATTGCTGGATTTAACTCAATTTTTGATTTAAATTAATTTGCATAACAGCTATTGATTGTGTGGTTGAATGTTGCAACACGTCCCTGTTTAATTAATTAGTCGTGCAAGTCAAGGTCAGAAATACCCTTTAAACAGAAACAAAGCCTTGTGCACAATTGATTCGAACATATATAGCAACAGAATTGATTTGACATTTTGTTTGATTTAAATGATCGGTTCAAGAATTTGGAATGTCCAAAACAAATGACAATGATAATAATAGTTAAGTACACTCAGAAATGTCCTATATTAACGTCCACTCTGACGTGTCGACTATTAAAAGAAGAGAAGAGTCCGTGGAAAGCTTCTTTAAAATTAAGTTCCTGAAGGTAGTGAAAATATCTTTGACTAGCAGTTCAAGACGACAACGTTCTGTAGGTCCCTCACAAGGAATTTCCACAAAATCTGTCTGTCGCAAATGTGCACTTATTTTAGGACCACAAACGGGAATCCTTTTTTGATTACCAAACTGAAGCTCCTTTGGCTTCGAAGATGACTGCAGACAAAGTAGCTGTTAAGCTCAAGTGCTATCTAAAATATAACTACTGCTCCTGCAAAGAGCTATCATACCGAGACATCCAAATTCTTTACTGGTAGTTTAGCTACTGGCAGTCTTTAGGAAGCTCTGCTTTATTTATATTTTCTCTAGTTAGGTTTTCCTTATTATAGTATCTTACATTATTAAATTGGATCTCGAATAAATGACATCATCTTGCATTATTAGAAAAGCTCAATGATGACATTGTCTTGCAGGAGTAACGGATAACTTCTTCATAGTTCCACTGACCTTGTAGCCCAGGGCAATCTAATCATTAACATCATTCATTGTGCCTTTTGCATGCTTTTTGCCATATTTGAATATGTAAATTTTATAGACCTACTTTAAGATATAGATCTCATAGTGGCAAATTTTATGTGAGGCAATGTATGCATGTTCTTTCAAAAAGCACGCCAGATACACACGTGTCAGCTCTAACAAGACTTGTTTGTACACAAATATATTTTCATATAATTTTTCATACTTCACCAGGTTTCAAACAAATCCCCATTGTAATGTAAAAAGAGGATTCATTCAAAAATGTAAAAGATTTAGCTCATAAGTGAAAATAACTGCTGTTGCTGTACACCCAACGTCTCCTACCTGCTTCATATGCATGTGTCACGTGACCATGCAACGTTGCCATTTTGCCCCTAGGTCTAAAAAGAAAAATAACGCTAGGTCCTTTTTTTGCGGTGATCGTCAGATTTTCGTATAGGGACTTTAGGGCGATAGGCAGTAGACAGAAATAGAATGAAGATGTTCAACCTCAGGAAAAGCATTTTTATACTATTCATAATGCATTCTAAGCGAAAAAAGGCACTGGTATAATGATTGTACCTACGGAAAAGCTGTGGTGTAGTAGAGTTTCCTATCCCTAAATTAACTTGTCCCAGGTACTATTTTTGATTGACGTTGCAATTTAATCAAAGTAATCATGAAATATAATCTTGTTTGTTCCATAAGGGAATATAAATCACGTTAACCTCTGAAGCATGGATGATATCCGTGATGATAGGTTCATAACCTGGGGACGTACTATGGGTAATCTTTTGTTTTAACACTTTAAAGAAGTAGCTGCGTGCTGTTTGAGTGACTTAATTACTTTTATTGATTGATTTGTGTTTCATTTTAATCCAGCTAATGAATGTAATGAACACAAGTGAGTCCGCCCGGTTCAATGTCATTCAGCAAATGAAAGAAAGGGGAGAAAACAGGCTTTTATAATATTACAGGGTTGTAATATTACCATAATATTACATGGTTATAATATTACATAATGCTCAGTGAAGCGTAATTTCAAGCCGGGCTTCTTGTTGGAAATATATTTTAATAAATGAAAGTCGTCAACAATGCATTTTTTGGCATGTTAGCTTTCCATTGGTACATTGTTTATCATAACCATTTCACTAATCAATATCTACATTAAAGGGACATAATGGCATGAAAAAAATTGACATAATGAAAAGGACCCTTACTGAAATCACTTGCACGAGTTTGAAAACAATTTGGATGTTTACATTATGTAAAAACAGTAAAAACAGGAAGAGTTCCAGGGGGGAGGTAGCAGTTTGTGGCAATTTCTGGAACAAAAAAGCAAGGTGTTCACATCCCTGATGTATCCCTGTATATTTAGTTTTCTATCCCCTAACCAACGTATATATGCAAAAATCTCATCTCATGTTGTTTAATTGGGACGCTCCTAAAAGAAGTTTAATTATTGATTCAACTGGCTCGTCGTTTACTTAAACATTTGACAATTACAATCACCATTTTCATATATCTTGTATTTTTTCGCCCTTTCCAGCCTGTGTTAATGACAAGAATGAACCGTGTGTCTGCGATCGAAGCTACAGCGAGGATGACCCCAAGTATTACTTCCGGTGCTTTGGATAACTTCAGGGAACAGTTTAATATATACTTCTTTATTAACATTCATAATCCAATCAAAACAACGGTCGCTTTATTGCTCAATAAAAAGAAGATGTCCTTTTTTTGAAGCGGCAATAACAATAATAAAAAAATGAGAGTTACTTACAGATTGTCATACGTTTAAACTTTATTTGATGGATAAGGGTTTTTTTTTGTTTAAAAGAGCAGTTAGATACAAATAAAATAAATCCCCATCCAGCCATCTTTTAATAATGGAGAACAACCTGAAGTGTGAGTACACTTTTATTTCCGTATTTCCCCCAACATGATTTTTAGAGTTATTATTATTATTATTTGTTATTACTAATATATCGCTTAATCTAAGTTAGGGCGAAAGAAAGTTTTGTTATTCACTTATTACGACGGTAGGTCGAAACATACCTCCCTCCCCCACGTATCCCTTTGTACTACGATTTATTCCGTCAAAGGATATGAATATTAATTTAACTTTGAACTTTATTTCCATATTATCAAAAGGCATAATACAACATTACATTATTATATCAAACAATACAATTATTACAATCGATAATATGGAGGAGGCGTCAAAAAGGCCATACAGGCCAGAAGTGGACGTCCCCTAACCTAAAACATACAATATTAAATGATACATGTCAACCAACAATATAATACATGTATTCAATATTAT
>JAMKCH010005032.1:0-59034 GCA_023653785.1 Ophioderma brevispina
ACCATGAGGCGCCGGTCACCCACTGCATACACCTACACATTCTAGGCAATGGGTGGGGCGAGGAGAAATTCCATAATCACATTTATGCAATTATGCAATTTTCGACCTTATAGGAACTATTTGAGTGTGACCAAGAAACCCGACTCTCACGGGGCTCGAACTATGATCGCTCGATCGATCTTATATACCCTGCCGACGGTTCAGCGCCTTAGACTGCTCGGGCAACCATTTTGAAATTCAAGATGGCCACCTGAAGGAAACAATCTACGACTTTCTGAATGTAATAGATGTGTTCCTTTACATCACAAATATGGGTATTGCCACCAAATGGAGCGTTTTATGTTGCTCCGAAGTCCAGATATTGAGCAAAGTATATATTAAAAATGGCGGCCATTTTGAAATTCAAGATAGCAGCCGGAAAGAAACAATCTGTGACTTTTCGGATGTTCCTTGACATCACAAACATGGGTATTGCCGCCAACTGGAGATATGTTGTTCAGAAGTCCAGATATAGAGCAAAATATGTTGAAAATGGCGGCCATTTTGAAATTCAAGATGTCCGCCTGAAAGAAACAATCTGCGACTTTCTGAATGTGATATTTGTGTTCCTTGACATCAAAAACATGGGTATTGCCACCAATTTGAACCTTCTATATTGCTCAGAAGTCCTGATATAAAGCAAAATATGTTGAAAATGGCGGCCATTTTGAAATCAAAGATGGCCGCCAAACGGAAGGGATAAAAAAATGGTAACAATTTGATTTGGATTCCTGGATCTACATTTTAAGACCCAAAATTCCAATTGTAGCAAAAAAGCCAACAAATTACACAGTGTCCCATACTATAAAGTAAAAACCTAAATCTGGACTAAGGCCAATATCAAAACATTCCGCGCAGACTCTTGTGCAAAGTCATTTACAGGATCTTATGATCCAGTGCTATAAAAATATGTGTGTTTGTGTGTGTCTTATGGGGAGGTTGTTTTCTCTGTGGGGACGGTTTTTAAAAATTAATGTGTTAGTCTCAGAGACAACCCGTAACCCGTGTTTTTGGATTTTTCCCTTTAGCCTAGAGGAAAAACTTAAAATCTGGTCTTTTTTTAAAGACATGAGGACATTTACAGAAAAGTGCGCCCTCATTTGTTTTCGAAACTAGGTATTTTGCAGAATACTCACCAATATACCAATATGGGTATTACCATTGAATAAAAGTACTACAGAAAACAAAGCATGCTTCTGTATACGGTCGATTAGTACAGCAACTTAGTTGTTGATTTTGTCTTCTATTTATTTGTCCAATAGTAAACCTTTCAAATTTTCTCGGTAGGTTTCTACTACCAATTAAGGGCAAATTTGGAGAAATTTGGTTTCCTTACAAATCTCTTCATGTCACTTTAAAGCTTAAGTGCATAAGGGGGTCCATGTGGACCCAGGATTTTGTTTTTCGCACGCCTTGTTTTGACGCTAAATTATCTTTGCCATTTATGTAATAAAAAATATACGGTGGATTTTCAATTTCTTGGATTGCTATTCTAATTGGCGATTATGCATTCAATTACGTTAGGTTATAGACCTACAATATACGTTTACGTTTAATAGACCTACAATGGCAAAATCAGTAAAATATCTATTTTGGTAAAACATGTCAAAACAAATTTTAGGAAATTTCATATCTTCAGGACACACAAAATTTTTTCGGCAAATTTAATTCATCATGTACAGTAATGTAACTGAAAAAATACGTTAAAGGTGGGTGATATATATGACCTCGCCACCTACTTCACCCCATTAAACTTGAGATTTTCATATCAGATGAAAGTACATATGTTTCTTATTTGCTCATGAAGTGTTTTCTTTTGATGTTTTGAGTAAAAACGTCTCCAATTATGGTCGAGTTACCACATTAATTAATTTTATGAGTGCACATTTTTTATTCCACTATCCAAACGGCTGGACCAATTTAAAACGTGTTTTCAAACTTTTCGAACACTTGTCTTGATGGCGGCTATTTTCATTCACATGATTATTCAAGTTCAAGTTTATTTACATATATCATCAAAATACATAAAACATCAGAATAACAGTATACAAAAGTCATGTAATGCAAAGTTAAGTCCTGATACAAAGTCTTGGAATGCAAATTATATCAATATACAAAATTTGAGGAACAAAAAATATATAGATTCAGAATCAAACAAAGATAAATATTATAAATATGATATGAAAATAATTATAATATGAAAATAAAATATAGGTTTTCCCGGCCAATTTCGCACTTTTATCAACCAAAAAAATAATTTGGCAATCAATTTCGCACGTTTTTGGCTTATCGGTCTAAATCCTAAGTACAATTTCGTACTATGAGCACTCTATTCCATTTTTCGTCAATCAATTTCGTTGCACAGCATAACCGTTAGCTTATGGTAATGCGAGTTCGTCTTTATGCTTTCAATTTCGCCATTTCGCATTTATTTCGAAAAATCATCAACCTTTTTGGCTATACGTAAACAAGAAAGGTGCGAAACAATGTACGGTTGATTTTCAATTTCGTGGATTGCTATTCTAATTGGCGATTATGCATTCAATTACGTTCCGTTATAGACCTACAATATAGGTTTACGTTTAATATAGACCTACAATGATAAAATCAGTAAAATATCTATTTTGGTAAAACATGTCAAAACAAATTTTAGGAAATTTCATATCTTCAGGACACACATATAATTATAGGCCTATATTTTTTCCGGCAAATTTAATTCGTCATGTACAGTAATGTACGCGGTTTGTGAATAGAGCCAAAGATCACAAGAGGTCACCAAGGTCACATGAGGTCACCAACATGTCACCCCAACCCCTCCTTTTTCACCAAGTTACATCATTGTAGCCCTTACAGAACTCATACGGCATGCAATATATTAAGGGTTAACATTTTGACCACAGACACACACACACAGATACACAGACACACAGACATAGGACCAGAGTAATACCTAAATATGTTATCCGATTGAGATTTTTATAACAGATGAAAGTATATATATACATATGTTTCTTATTTGCCCGTGAAATGTTTTCTTTTGATGTTTTGAGCAAAAACGTCTCCAATTGTGAGCTAATGACCACATTAATTTCATGGGCCAATTTAGTGCACATTTTTTATTCCACTATCCAAAGGGCTGAACCAATTTAAAACGTGTTTTAAAAACTTTTAACACACTAAACATTTGTCTTGATGGCGGCTATTTTCATTCACATGATATTTGAATCGACAAATTAGAAATAAAAATATCTTTAAAGCCTATAACTTCATTCTGTTAAGTTGCAATTATGAGTTTCATATTGCAATGAAAAGATTAACGTTTCATTTTCTGCTTTACTCAGCTTATCACTCTAGTTATCTTCACTTTTCATTATATAGGTTTTCCCGGCCAATTTCGCACTTTTATCAACCAAAAAAATATTTTGGCAATCAATTTCGCACGTTTTGGGCTTATCGGTCTAAATCATAAGTACAATTTCGTACTATGAGCACTCGATTACATTTTTCTTCAATCATTTTCGTTGTACAGCATAACCGTTAGCTTATGGTAATGCAAGTTCGTCTTTATGCTTTCAATTTCGCCATTGCGCATTTATTTCGAAAAATCGTCAACCTTTTCGCTTACGTAAAAAAGAACGGGACGAAAACATGTACGGTGATTTCAAATTTCGTGGAATGCTTATTCTAATTGGCGATTATGTATTACCATTACGGTACGTTATAGACCTACAATTACGTACGTGTAATAGACCTACAATGCACAATCAGTAAAATATCTATTTTGTTAAAACAGGTCAAACACAATTTAGGAAAATTTTCATATCTTCAGGACAACATATAATTATAGCCTATTATTTTTTCCGGGCAACTTTAATTCGTCATGTACAGTAATGTATAACTGAAAAAATAGGTTAAGGTGGGTGATCCGATATATGACCCCGTCACACACTTCACTCCATCAAATGTGAGATTTCATATCCGATGAAGTACATATTTTCTTATTTGCCTATGAATGTTTTCTTTGATGGTTTTGAGCATAAAACGGTCTCCACAAATGTGGTTCGAGGAGTGACAACATTAATTAATTTTAATGTTTTTTTTTCGGACCAATTTAGTGCCACATTTTTATTCCACCTATCCAAACGGCGGACCATTTAACACGTGTTCAATCTTTTCGACACGAACTAAACTTTGTCTTTGATGGCGGCTATTTTGCAGTAACATGATTATTTGAACGTCAAATTAGAATGTACATTTTTCAATATTAGAAATCCTTCTTTAAAGCCTGTAACTTCATCTGTTTAAGGTATATGAGTTTCATATCATTCTCTGATTTACTAAGCTTACACCGAGGTATCGTCACTTAATTACTAGATATCATGCCACTTTCTTAATTTCTTTTTATAATTATGTGTATTCCTGCTCAGAATTGATACTGTCATGTCGTTTTTAAGGCCCCGTGTTTTAATTATGAGAATCTTTGTGCTACACTCATTAGGATGATTATGTAAAACTTCAAATGAATACATTTTCTCTGTAATAATGATCCATTCTGTCAGAAAAGGTACATTTTGTCTTGTTTTTAATAGGTTACAATCAGGCATTTTAATCATTAATCTATGGTTATCAGTCATATAAAGTGTTCAATGACGAACATGCTGAGGAAGGAATGATTTTCCCTGAGTATATGATGGAAACGACAAAATATGATAATTCAAACGAACCATTTTTCATTTTTGTTATCTCAATGGCGAATAGGAAAAACATTGATTGAATCGCAAGGAATCCAAATGAAATCGATTGAGCTAGTTAGGCAATTGGCCGACCATTCTATGCGGTCGAATGCTCCTTTAACGAAAAACGATGACTAGTTTTGCTTAATTGACATAACAATACCATCATCGTCAATGTTAGCACGAAACGAATCTCCTTTTATTTTAAAATGGAAACACGGAAATTGCGAAATTGGCGGAAATAAAACTATAAATACATATCAATGCCCACTTTCTGAATTTGCCTTTTTATAGGGGATGATGCTCAAGCACTGATACTGATCTGTCTTTTAAAGGCCTCCGTGTTTAATTATGAGCATCTTTTTGCTACACACTATTAGGATGCTTATGTAAAACTTTCAATGCAAGACTTTTTATCTTTAATCGTGATCCATTTCGTTCAGAAAGGTCTACATTTTGCTTTTTTTTAATAAGGCTACCATCAGGTCATTTTAATTCCATTACATCAATGTATCAGTCATATAATATTGTTCAATGCCGAAATGATGAGGAAGAAATGATTTTCCCCTGACTATATGATTAAACGCAAAATATTGCTAATTCAAAAGAACATTTTTCATTTTTGTTATCTCAATGGCGAAATAGAAAACATGAATTGAATCGCAAAGCTAATCCAATTGAAATCGATTGAGCTAGTTACACAATTGGCCGAGCATTCTACGCGGTCGAATGCTCCTTTAATGAAATCGAATGACGTTTTGCTTAATTGAAATAACAATATACATCATCGTTCAATTTCGCGCGAAAACGAATGTCCCTTTTATAAAATGAAACACGTAAATTGCGAAATTGGCCGGGAAAACCTATACATTACAATTTGACCAAGTAAACTAAGGATATAGATTACTTATTTTGACATGATATATGAAGGAGAGGCCATTTAAACTTTAAAAGCTTTAAGATTGGCCCCACCTTGAAAATAGCTAATAATGAAGTAATATATCGGCAAGGACAGGACAAAAGACAGGACAAGACGAGACGAATCTATTTAAATCGTCAAATTAGAATGTACATTTTTTAAATCAAAATCTCTTTAAAGCCTATAACTTCATTCTGTTAAGTTACTTATGAGTTTCATATTGCAATGAAAAGTTTAACGTTTCATTCTCTACTTTACTCAGCTTATCACAGTAGTTATCTATATGTCTTTTAAAGGCCATCGTGTTTTAATTATGAGCATCTTTGTGCTACACTTATTAGGATGATTTAGGATGATTATGTAAAACTTTCAAATGAATACTTTTGATCTTTAATCATGATCCATTCCTTTTTATTAAATAAGGCTAGCATCAGGTCATTTTAATTCCATTACATCTATGTATCAGTCATATAATATTGTTCAATGCCGAAATGTTGAGAAGGGAATGATTTTTCCCTGACTATATGATTAAACGCAAAATATTGCTAATTCAAACGAACATTTTTCATTTTTGTTATCTCAATGGCGAAATAGAAAACTTGAATTGAATCGCAAAGCTAATCCAATTGAAATCGATTGAGCTAGTTACGCAATTGGCCGACCATTCTACGCGGTCGAATGCTCCTTTAACGAAATCGAATGATGTTTTGCTTAATTGAAATAATAATATACATCATCTTTCAATTTCGCACGAAAACGAATGTCCCTTCTTTAAAATGGAACACGTAAATTGCGAAATTGGCCGGGAAAACCTATAATTACAACAACAACAACGCACTTCATATAGCGCCCAACACCAGCAAACCTCTAGGCGCTTCACAAAAGTAAAAAAAAAATACAGAGCAGACTGAACCTTAAGATTACATCTTATTTATTTATTAGCATAAATAAGCATTTTGGTGGCGCTATTCAAAATTTATTTTTCCCTTTAAATCGTACTGGAGTCTTCTTCATCTGTTATTGTTGTGATTGCAACTTCACACACATCATCTATGTTGGTTAGTGGCTGTTTTATACTGTACATTATATTTTCCATTTAAATAAAATTATTTTAAGATTTGAAATGTAATTGAATCACAGGCTTTTGCTAAGAAATAATTTTATTCGGTCGATTACCCCAAATAAACATGGCTGAATAAAAAAGGAAACAAAATAAATATGGCGTAAAGAGGAACTATATAGCGTCAAATGCATCATGTATTTGAAACTTTGCCCAATTTGGTCCGGAAAAAACAGAGTTATCGAAAGAACCTAATGAAATCCTACAAGGACGTGAACTTGGAGAACTTGGCGCATGAACAAATTGATCACACGATCCCTGTAACATTTTACCGCACTAGTTCCCTTTTTAAAGCCAATTCCCAATCCCCTCTAAAAGACGTTACACAACATAAAACCAGTAGGTTACTTCTAAAATTTGAAAAGAACAAATCATCCTAAACCTAATACTGATGATTTAATAGAATGATTATTCTGAAAAAAACGTGGTGGCAAGATTAAGATCTAGATGTACCCGATTCTGTACGCAGCTTGGGAGATTAATGTGCGAGTGGCGGCCGCGAAGGCCTACACAGGCCCACCCATATATTATATATATCATATTATATATATTAATTATATATCTATAATCTATATATATATATACGATATCTATATATATCTATCTATATATATCTATCTATCTATTAGATACGATAGATCGATCGCTAGCTCGCTCGCTCGTCGATCGCTCGATCGATAGATCGCATCGCCGCTAGCTCGCTCGAATGCTAGCCAGCTAGCTAGCTAGATATATCTCTCTATCTCTCTCTATCTCGCTCGCTCTCTCTCTATAATAGCTCTCTCGCTCTCTCTCTCTCTCTCTCCTCTCTTCTCTCTCCTCGCTCTCGCTCTTCGACTCTCTCTCTCTCTCTCTTCTCTCTATCTTCCTCGCTCTCTCTCCCTCTGGCCTCTCTTCCTTTCCCCCCGCTCGTCCCCTGAAAAATACACTGTTATTTTTACGCCCCCTACTGTTAGTGGGGTAGCCTTTTGACTAGTCACATTGGTAACAGACCATGCTGGTTCAAGGGCTTGCTCGGTGTGAGACCATAGAATGTACAGTGTGAGTCAATAAAAACCCTACATTCAGAATAAAAAATAATTAAAATAGTTAAGAATTGTTTTTGCTCAAATGTTTGGTATGGTTATAAAGAAGGATAAACAGGCTTTCAGAAAACGTTTATTTGGTGTCATTTGGACTTTGGAGAAAGAAGTTACGCCTATTTTGCTGAGAGACTTCAAAATCCTGTTTGGCCGATTTTGAGCCAAACAAAGATGTATCGCTTACATAAAGTAACATGGTATTCAGCAGTGATTTGAGTACAAGCATTTAACTGTGTTGAACAATAGAAGGTGGGAGAGTAATATTGAGGGATTATAAAAATAATATCCCAGAGATTACTAAAGAAAATGCTAAGTAAAAAATGTTCAATTTCCTAAATAAGAAATTCAAGATAGCTGGTGTAAGACCAACGTTTACTTTGGTTCAGCAAGATTTCATGGTTTTGACCTACAACGAAACTTTGGAGAAAAAGTGAAACCATAGAAAGTTTTGTATTCCGCTTGAAAACAGCAGTGCGATAATGAATTTTAAGGTTTAATTCCGATTTATTTACAGAAAACTTCAGCTTTAGTTCTTCTTGCAATTTATGGACGCTGAGTATACTGTATTTGGGCAAAATAATTACCTTAGAGATGTAAAACAAAAATCTCTGAGCAGTTTCATTATGTTCATGAACTGAGACATTGATATGGAGTGATTTTCAAAAACTGACTCTTTATGATTGAACAATGGTAATTTAATTTTTTGAAGATATTTTACCTATAATTATGTTACAAAATAGACCATTTTATTCAAACTGATATGTTTTTGTCGAGAAGAAATCGATACAATCTGAAATTGCATGTGTGAATTGTCTTTGCTATAATGTGTTATGGTACACGTCGGTGTCAGTCTCTCCGCATTGTATGGCTAAAATCGGCCAAACTGAATTTTTAGGTCTCTCCGCAAAATTGACATAGTTTCCGAACCCAAAGCCCGAAAGACACCAAATAAAAATCTTCTGATAGCCTGTTTATCTCTGTAAACAACCAAAGCAAACATTGAAGCAAACCTAACGTTTAACCTTTGAAGAAAAATGTTTCCTGAATGTAGGGTTTTTATTGACTCACACTGTATATTTATATACATCCTCTTGGTTAAGACATGCCTGTGCAACATCATCCGTTTGAGGATCGGATACCCGATGATCGTAAGTGAGGGTATTCAAGAGGTCCATACTTTGAAATTTTTCATTACGCTCTCCTGTAATGGGATTGTTGAGCACTTTTAATTCAAAGAGGGATTACCTGAAATACACTGTATTTATATATAGTATGTCTGTGTGGGTGAGAGAGAGAGAGAAATTGGAGCTACTTAAACCTCTTGGAATGTTGTGGTCTGCCATGAAGAAATAAATACAAATATGTGAGAGAAATTGCTTGTGGGACAGCCGTGGACGTTAGATTATTAATTCGCAAAAAATGGAACTTGCTGCTGGATGTGATCGAACCACAACCATTCCGTTAGATCTCGGATGCGCTAATCCATTGCCGCAACCACGGCATGCGCTGGTCCTTACGGAGTTCTACACCATAGCGTTCGATGCGTAATGCGGTCCATATCACGAGTTATGGCAGCCATAAAGGCCATAACGTATTGCTGCAACGCGTTGCGAGAAAGTAGCAATGCGTTGCGACATTTCGGCAACGCGTGCGGACATTTCAGTAAACTGCGTTGCGGCTTGCGGCCAATCAAAATCATGAATTTCTGTTGACGTATTTCCAAAAAAAATAGACCACACGCGTTGCTGATACTTTGACAACGCGTTTGCAAACCTTCACAAGCGTTGCGAGCTTCACAACGCGTTGCAAAGATTAGCAACGCGTTGCTAAGGTTAACAAGCCATAAGGGGAAATACGTATGCAGAACGGCGTTGTGAGAAAGTCACAACGCGTTGAGACATTCCGGCAAACGCCGTTGCGACATTTCAGCAACGCCGTTGCGACATTCAGCAACGCGTTGCGTGCTAGTGTCGGCCAATCAAAATCATGAATTTACTGTGGACGTATTTCAAAAAAATATTCAATCTCACAACGCGTGCCGACTTCCACAAACGCGTTTGCAAACATCAAAACGCGTTATGACCTTATCTGCCTTCACAACGCGTTGTGAAGAAGTGGCACGGGTTGTTTTTTCTAGTAAGCTCGCAAAGGTTGTGATGGCTTGCAACGCGTTGTGAAAGCCATAAGGGTCCTAACGTATTGCCGACGCAACGCGTTGTGGATCTATAATTTTTGAAATAACGTCACAGAAATTCATGATTTTGATTGGCCGACGCCGCAACGCGTTGCCGAAAGTCGCAACGCGTTGCTACTTTCTCACAACGCGTTGCGGCCAATACGTTTATGACCCTTATGGCTTGTGGGACCTTCGCAACGCGTGGTAAAGCTCACAACGCCGTTGTGAAATCGCAACGCGTTGTGAAGGATTGCAACGACGTTGTGAGTTTTCACAAACCGCGTTGTAGATACCTTGCAACGCCGTCTGCGCGCGGGTTATTTTGAAAATACGTTCTCAAAATTTCATGATTTTGATTGGCCGACACGCAACGCGTTGCTGATTTCAGCAACGCGTTGCCGAAACGGTCGAAACGCGTTGCTACTTTTCGCCAACGCGTTGCGGCAATACGTTATGGCCTTTATGGCTTTGCCATACACGAGGTGATCAGCATTCTTGATCGCCTAAAATAATGTATAAAATAAACATATGTGAGAAATTGGGGCTACTTCAAAACCTCTTTGAATTAAGGCCATTGAAGATATAAATACAAATATGTAAGGAAGTGATGACAGCGCGGAAGTAGCATTATTAATCGCAAAATGAACTTTGCTGTGGATGGACTCGAACCACAACTCCGTTTAGATCTGGTGCGCTTTTAATCCATTGCGCCACCACGGCATGTTATGATCCTTAATGTTCTCGTGCTTCGACAAAAATCATTTAAAACAGACCGCAATGGCCCGCGCCCTTCGGCTTGTGCCATTATTCTTCTCGTCAGACTGAGCGCGCGTGCATTGGTTTTTCCCTAAATGCACTCGAAGCTAAAATTTATTATATTGTTATTATTATATTTGATTCCACTGACGTGGTTTGATTCGCAAACTCAGAATATAGTTTGAGATGAGTTGGGAGATTTAGCTAAAAGATAACTGGTTGTGCCATTCCGGATTGCCAATTGAAGGCCTGGATTGCTAGTACTCCACTGAGTCCAAACCTGACCTCATCCTCATAACTGAATCAAACTGGATTCTTCTGTTCCAGAAGTCTTCAATCTCTTCAGACACTAAACTTTGCATAGGAAAATCGCTATGATAACAAGTGGCTGGGGTGGGATGCCTATCCTATTCGAATTGGACGGCCTATTGTCAGAGAATACAGGCCTGGACCAAAAGGCTTGAACTTATGATATCTCGGCCATCCAACAAAGAGTGGGTCCCTATTATTTATCACGTGTGTACTGTCATCCAAGAAAGTGATGGATGTAACAAATAACCTTCTCATTTATACCAAACCAATGCTACTCAGCATCCTGACTGTAGATTTTTAACTGCTATCTCGTTATGACAAGACAGCATATCTCCAACTGATGCGAAGGTAGGGCCGCCTTTTACTTCTGCTGCACTCATTCATCTTACCCAAATGTGTTTCGGAGCCACTCATCCACTTGCCAACCGCCTGATCCATCATTATCGACCTCTAAATCTTTTTTCTGAAATACCAGTCCTTAAATCAGGAACTCTACATACTTCTCGCTGAGGCAAAAGCTAATGTTTGCGACTTCAAGTGAAAAGGTCCCTACCATTCCTGATGCTGACAATGACAGCCTGTCTCCAGCATTCCTCGGAAGAACTACCTCCAGCTGTGTTAAGATGGTGGTTATGGCCAGGAAGGTCAGAAACAACTGGTTGAAATAGATGTCAACAAAAGCCTCCAGACCATATGACATCCCACCATCGTTTGAGGAATGCTGCCCAGACTGGCCGTTTCCACCTGGCACGCCCAATTCCAACTTTGCTTTGTTAAGGGCCACATCAGCTGTGTGAAAGTAGCTTGAATTCATCCCTGTCATAAGAATGTACAAGCATCTGCCTAGTAACTATCGACCGATTTCCTTGCTATCTATAATGTCCAAGGTAATGGAGCGACGGATCTATGAAACAATGTGGCGCCATCTAGCCATCATTGATGTCACAACAGAAAGTATGGCTTTAGGTCTGGCCATTCTACATTGATGCTTTGACCTATGTTTCCTTATGTACACGAATTCCATCACTGACAGAAGAACTAGAAGGTCTATCTTGATATCATCACGCATTTGATAGGTGTGCACTGGTCCTACTGCCAAGCTGTCTGCCTAGGATTCTCATATAAGTTACTGAAGTGCTGAAGGACTACCTGAGTGACCGCTCACTCAGAGTCATCCTAAACAGAGGGTATCCGCCAGAAGTCGATCAATGCCAGGTGTACCACACAGGCTCAATCCCGGGCCCTCTCTTTTTATTATCTTCTGAAGACATCAAAAAGAATCATGAACTCCATCCATCCTCTACGCATACGATCCACACTCATGACCTTGGACGAAAAGTGCGAAAGAGGACAGAATCCCAGCTGCTGCCTCTCTCAAAAGACTTGCAGGTACTAGGTCATTTGTGTTGCATGAGGAACTTCACCGTCTAGAGAAGGGAGGCGAAAAAAAAATCGGGTCTTGACAACTTCATTGAATGTACTTTTCGGTGCTGCCATGTAACTGTAACAAAATCAAACAAGAGAGATGCTGCAACAGGCCATCCAAGTCTCCCTTGTTTGGAACAACTCTAGAAAAGGTCGACAGGTCGATCTACCCTGCATCCTCCATCAGTAAGACCTGTCATGGTCTCCTGTGACCACCAAAATGGCTAAACTGCCAATCAGCGACTAGATTGCTCCGTCGAGACAACTGATAAGGCTGTTGTATATTAAATCCCATGGTTGATCCCACAGGGAAGATGCAAGCTCAGCATGGTGCCACGGTGGAGCAACACCCACTTCCCTATCCAAACTAGATGCAATCCAGACACGTCCATTTTCCATCATTGTATCCCCGAGAGTTGAGCTCGCCACTCATCAAGCCAACCACTTGGTCATCGCAAGGCAGTGGGAATTATCACTCTTTTCCACCGCATGTTTTTATGGACAGCACCAGATCTCCTCAACCAGCTGCTACCTGAGCTGCTATCAATTTGATCCTCGCCGTAGGCGCTCAGACAGGTCTCATGACCTTGCTGTGAAAAGTCCCAAGTCCAACTTGGCCTCCCACAGAAGATCATTTCTCCCATTCTCGTAGGCTTATTAATGCCCTTCCTGGCTCAGATGGCATCAAACCAAACTTGCAGAGTTCAAAAGGGAGGTAATCGCTATCTGGCGCCATCCTTACTAATTAGATACTGCGTTAATGCCTAGATTACCCTTGACATAAAAGGAAAAAAATAAGAAGTACTAGTCACGCAAAGTTAGCCTTGCCATGCCAATACAAATAATGCAAAAAAAGAGAAATATTTTTTTGTTGGTTTAATGGTTGTTTTTTTTATATGATTTAGAAGTGTAATTTTTGGAGTGTTAGTGTTTACTATTAGGGAAGAAATCTTAATTTAACCTACTAATTCAATTCTCCATCATTAACCTTCCCTGCATAAGGGGTTTTGCACTTCCGTTAGTGCATATTAACGGGGGTTCCTAGGGACCCCCCTAATAAAACCACTTTCTAAATGATTTTTTAGATGATCCAACACATTTAGAAGCTTCAAAGAAATCAACAATCAAAAATAAACTGAAGAAGTTGTTCAGTAAAAAATTATGGGGAAACATTGATTTTAATTTTGCGTCAAAATGTCGAAAAAGACACTAAGGCGTTCTGCAATTTCTACGGCACTGATTCACCTAGACTTTTGGCTGATTGCTTTAATTTGTGAAGGATGAACTCTATTTAACAATTAGCACAAATAAATGTCTCGTGCCATTTATATTTTTTTTAGGTATTACTTGTTATAATTTACCATAGGTTCTACAGTAAACCCTATACGATTTAATATATAAATTATTATTACACCATTGGCCTACTATACTTTCCAAGATTTTTTTCTTAATTATTTACTTTGTTTATTCACTAGGTGTATGCATTCTGAAAATCAATAATCACTTAACCTATTAAGATTTTTAATTTTTGGTCATGGGCACTTCCTTTAGTGCATACGGGGGGGGCTGCCTAAGGGACCCATGCTACTTAACGCAAAAACTGACGCGATGGATTTTGAATTTTTTTGGCACCAATGCAAGCGCAACTTAAAGTTAGACCAATACAAAAATATAAACCAAATATATTTGCAGCGTTAAAAAACGCCGCTGAACAAACAAAAAAGGGGTCACTAGGAACCCCCACCCTTATGCAGTTAAGTGTTAAGGCCACCTGATTTCGTTAAAAATTATTTGTCGTTCAACAAACTGTTAACTACGGGAATCGTTATTTCGTCCTTAATAGAAGTAAAACCTTTGCCACGTTCTGTACAAACATGGTGGTCCCTTGATTGGAGTTAAATGAACCACCATGACTAATGTGATCCCTCCTGACCCAATTAGTGCGGCAAATGCTGTAAAATTTCTCCAGATCCCATAAAAGTATTTTTTTAAAATGTTATTTCTTATTTCTACCTCTAAAATTAATAGAGGTTTTCCCGGCCAATTGCGCACTTTTATCACCAAAAAAAAATCATTTGGCAATCAATTGGCACGTTTTGGGTCCTATCGGTCTAAAACTAAGTACAATTTCGTACTATGGAGGCACTCTATTCCATTTTTGGTTTGTGTACGCAATAACGTTAGCGTTTTATGGTAATGCATGTCGTCTTTATGCTTTCAATTTATCATTTATTATTAATGAAATTAATAAAAATCATCAACTTTTTCGCTATACGTAAACAAGAACGGTGCGAACATGTACGGTTGATTGTCAATTCGTGGATTGCTATTCTAATTGGCGATTATGCATTCGATTACGTTACGTTATAATCCGACAAGTACGTTCGTTCAATAGACATACAATGACAAAATTCAGTAAAGATCTATTTTGGTAAAACATGTCCAAAACAATTTTTTAGGAAATTTTCATATCTTCAGACCATTATTTATAGTCCCTATATTTTTCCGCAATTTAATTTCGGCATGTTCAGTAATGTAACTGAAAAAATAGGTTAAAGTGGGTGATCTGATATATGACCTCGGCACCCACTTCACTCCGTCAAACTTGAGATTTTCATATCAGATGAAAGTACATTATGTTTCTTATTTGCCCATGAAATGTTTTCTTTTGATGTTTTGAGCAAAAACGTCTCCAGATGTGGTCGAGTGACCACATTAATTAATTTTATGGGCCAATTTAGTGCACATTTTTTATTCCACTATCCAAACGGCTGGACCAATTTAAAACGTGTTTTCTAACTTTTCGAACACACTAAACATTTGTCTTGATGGCGGATATTTTCATTCACATGATTATTTGAATCGTTAAATTAGAATGTACACTTTTCAAATAAAAATCTTTTTAAGCCTGTAACTTAATTCTGTTAAGTTGCTTATGAGTTTCATATTGCAATGAAAAGTTTAACGTTTCATCACTGCCACTTTCTTAATTTTCCTCTTTATATGTATCATGCTCAGCATTGATACTGATCATGTCTTTTAAAGGCCATCGTGTTTTAATTATGAGAATCGTTGTGCTACACTCATTAGTTATGTAAAACTTTCAAATGAATACTTTTATCTTTAATCATGATCCATTCCTTTCAGAAAGGACTACATTTTGTTTTTGTTTTTTTAACAAGGCTGACCATCAGGTCATTTTAATTCCATTACATCTATGTATCAGTCATATAATATTGTTCCATGCCGAAATGCTGAGGAAGGAATGATTTTCCCCTGACTATATGATTAAACGCAAAATATTGCTAATTCAAAAGAACATTTTTCATTTTTGTTATCTCAATGGCGAAATAGGAAACATGAATTGAATCGCAAAGCTAATCCAATTGAAATCGATTGAGCTAGTTACGCAATTGGCCGACCATTCTACGCGGTCGAATGCTCCTTTAACGAAATCGAATGACGTTTTGCTTAATTGAAATAACAATATACATCATCGTTCAATTTCGCTCGAAAACGAATGTCCCTTTTATAAAATGGAACACGTAAATTGCGAATTTGGCCGGGAAAACCTATAATAACCACACTATTGTACAAGGAGCGTCATGTTAAAAAAATTACAGCCACTATCAGTCATTCTTTCAGGATGTAAGCAACCATTCCGTGACTATATTTGATTTTTTTCCACTGGAATTCGTCAAATCCGTTGACAATTTCGTCCCGCGTAGCGTGACGATGACCAGTAAACTATTTTAGTCTTGTGTAACTGATTTTACCAATTTTGTCTTTTATTATTTGCTATGAAGGGTAGCAAATTAGAAAATATAAAAATGATGATTCGCTAATTGGGCTATTTTCGGGCATTAGCCATGTAACCCACACTAGACAATTAGACAGATTAGTTTTCTGCTCATAATATCACAAATTAGTGACGGGTATATATCAAATAAGTATCCGAGTTTAGCAATAGGTCTCCTTTATCTATTGCTTACCAAAATGTGCCAACATACCAAGTATGACGTCACCATGACGCAATATTAAATATCCCGAAAGTCACCTATTGATAACACTGTGAAGTATAGGAGAAATTGATTTTCTGCCACTTGTACCGTTGTTTTCGCTTATAATCATTAGAAATTATCATTTTTTTTATTACACAGAAAGATTAAGCTTATACTATATGAAGCTTCCTTTTTGCCATCTTGGCCTCTACTTTCAGCATTGGGTTCCCCTATTTGATTTTTGGGTTTTGGGGTTCATGCACAGAAAGAGGCAAAATTGAAATTCAGACAAATACAATCTAGCTAATATATGTAAAATTAAAGCAATATTAGCACATTGTTTTGAAGAGCGCCCCAATTTTTCAAAAAAATTGAGATTTTTACACGGTTGCATTGGTAACTGGCTAGTAAACCATACCTGTGAATGGTTAAGCTCGAAAATGTCTGTGTCTCACAAACGAGGGAATTTTGCTGGAAACGGCCTTCCAATGTGAAATAGCCGGGAAATAGCGCCATGTACGTGTCTACGCTCATCCATTAGTTGTTTTATTGGTTCAGGCAAATCAAGTTAGAGGTTTTTTTCTCGAGGTGGCACTATTTCATCATGGACGGACATAAATGTAGCATTTCCAGCTCTGCCGTTAAGTCCAATCTGGGATCCAAATTCTAATTACAAAATCGCTTAATTTATGATAAATACACATTTTTTAGCATTCTCGTTCGCAGGTATAGTTTCCTAGACAATCACCCTAGATTTTGCCAAAATATCAAATTTTGAAAATTGGGGGCGCTCTTCAAAACATGTGCCATTATAGCTATAAGCCAGATACGATACTGTTACTTTTGAGTAAAAAAGCCAGTACTATCATCCATTTTCATGAGATTATCTAAAAAATCTAGAAATGTTGGATATGGGGTTTATGCATGGGGCCACAGAATTGACCTTAGCTCTACTTAAAGTTTCAACGAGCGATTTCAAGGCATCCATATTTTCTGTCGTATGTAGCGATTTCATGTAGATTAGATACACAATAGAATTCCTACCTTTTATTTGTTTATACCTATGTCTTTAAAGTGAAAGCGAAAAGTAATTCTGACTTCCTTTCTTATATTTTGATGTAAAACAACATAGACTCAATTTGACTATTTGCTCCAATAGGAAATTATAAATATTTCTCAGCTAATCCAGATGGGATATTTTTTCACGGAGAGCTTTAAATTAGTGCAAAAACAGGGTTTTCATTTTTTAGGAACCCCTGATATGTGAAATCTTTCGTTGCACTTTTAAATTTTCGGATTATTTTAAGAAGTTTTAAATGCGTCCTTTTCAGAAAGTCTACTCTTGGAGTACCTTCCATACTGCTAGGGATAGGGTCGAAGCCAGTATGGCACTTCGTGCATGATATTTCCCATACCATATCCCCGCTTCACCTCATAACTAATATTCTCATACAGGTGTCTATTTTTTTTATAGTCCGCCGGACTCATAATCCACCTCAACGGTAAAGAATAGGTCACCGATTCAGTTGACTCTTCACGCAACTTATTTTCCAAATGTTTTACAACTACCAAAAACCCAGTTCAACCTTGCCAGCATTTGCTTTTCTGTGATTTTGAATTGATACACACTCTAAAAGTTTTTGTTGACCCAGTCGAACCAGTGGGGGGGGGGCATGGGGGCCGCAACCCCCCAACCAGAGAACCTTTCCCCCCCTTCAGCGCCCCCCCCCCCAATGAACTGACTTTTTTGTACATTGTTATGGGAAGGACCCAAATTTGCCCCCAAAAAAAGCTTGGCACCCCCTTCAGCCCCCCCCCCCCCCATTTGCAAAGGTCTGGTTACGCCACTGGTTGGACCTCATGTTTTTGCTGATTGAATTGGCACGTTTGTCGTTGTTAATGTTGTTTTTGATGCATATCGATCAGAGTTCTGTATTCAGCCTATTCAAAAAGGAAATCTGTGTAGAGTAGAAAAAGATTTGAAATAAAGCAATATCATGGAAGTTTCGAATCCAATCGAAATTGAAAGTGCAATAACATACTGATATTTGAGTGTATATATGTCTGTGTGGCACTTAACAACCATCTTGTGATCCTCCGCCAATCAAACAATGATTTTACGTTAACATCCTTGACATCTATACATCTTGATCATACGTGTTGTTTTCTCCGCCATCTATAATAGATCACTGTCATTTAAGGTTGTCATTTTAGGCTAAGCGTACATCATTACTTCTTCGTTGGGCTTGGAGTTCTATACATTATGTCTTTCACTGGAAAAATTACAACAGCCTTTTTCATCATCCTCATACCAGCATTATGCATAGATAATGTAGAATGCCATCCGCATAAGAGAGCGACTGGAGGTGTTCTTCAACTCTTGCAGGACCAGGGTATGCATGAATCGAATATGGAGCTATTTGTGAACGCTACATCTGGTGTCCCTCATATAATCAGCTTGTTGGAGACACAGAGTCAACATTTACAGAATATGGTATATTCGTTGATGGCACTCACAAAAGGACTGCATTTAACAGCTGGAGACTGCTCAGATGTTGCTGCGCAAGGTCCTTATGCAAGCGGAATTTACGTTGTTACCCCATGGGATGATTTTGACTATAAAGGTGCATTTAAGGTGTACTGTGATATGGAGACGGGCAACGGCGGCTGGACAGTTTTTCAGAAGCGATTCAACGGATCTGTAGATTTCAACCGCAATTGGGCAGATTATAAAAAAGGATTCGGTGAGCTGAATGGAGAGTTTTGGCTTGGATTATCAAAGTTGAATAGACTGACAAGCACCGGACTTTCGTGGCAGCTGAGAGTTGAACTGGAAGACTTTGACGGTAACACAGATTATGCGGAATATGACAATTTTCGCGTTGGAGACGAGACTACTAACTTTCAGCTCACTTTGGGCGCGTACAGTGGTACAGCTGGGGATTCATTTACCTATCACGCAAACATGATGTTCTCTACCAAGGACAGAGATAATGATGAATCTAGTAGTACACAATGTGCCGTATCCTATAAAGGTGGCTGGTGGTACAACAAGTGTCATCATACCAACCTAAATGGCTTATATCTTGGAACTCCGCGGGTAACTGACGAAGGAATGACATGGAAACATTTTACCGACGGCTCGCAAGAAACACTGAAAAGAAGTGAGATGAAAATAAAACCTGTGTCCCTAACTCAACTTTAATCGAACACACTAGCGCGTTCCAATCATTGATGGGGCATTTGCTGAAAATGAAATAGTAATAAAATGCGAATTAAATCGCAAGCAACGGATTTTTTAGTAGAAGTAGCAAATGCACGCAGATCGCAAATTCCTTGTTAATGACGTACACGAGATCAAATTTACGCACAATTTTGTACTAGGCTAGATAGATTACAAATCCTCCGTCGTTAGCGTGACATTCTCCATGTGTGCAAGAAGTTAAAGGTGCAACGAGAGATTTTGGAGGCACACAATTATTGTGTCCTAATAGTAATTTCATATAGATTAGACACCAAGGCTAAGGCTATAGAAATGCCTTTAAAGAGAGGAAAAGTTGATTCTGATTTCTTATATATTTCAATGTAAAACATCGGCTGAATTTTGTATTCTATACAAAATTAGAAATTTCGAAGTTTTTGTACCGAAGAAACATTTCTCAGCTTAATGCTTTCAGATTGGGTTATTTTTTATGGAAAGTCTTATATCGGGGCAAAAATCAGTATATATTCGATTTTTAGGGACACCTATATGTGAGATCTCTCGTTGCACCTTTAATTACATTATTTGGTGGCAGTTCTACAAAGAAATAACAAATTGAAGCATGAATCCACGTTAAAATCACTTCCACTACTATGAACACAATTTGGATGTTTACATTGGGCAAAAATTCCGGGTGAAGTTTATCCATAATCTTACACAGGCATACATCTATCCACCCAGACATCTACCCATCCATCAATTAATCTATCCATCCAGGCGTCCATCCATCCAGGCATCCCTACAACCCTCTCTCCCTAGCCCTCCCTTCTTTCTTCCCTCCCTCCCTTCATCCATCCATCCATTCATCCATCCATCCATCCATCAATCCATCCACCCAAATCCACCCATCCATCAATCCACCGACCCACCCACACACTCACCCATTCATTCATTCATTCATTCATTCATTTTTTCATCTATCCATCCATCCATCGACTCATCCATCCACCCATTAACCCATCCATCCATTAATCCATTCATCCATCCACCATCCATCCATTGATCCATCTATCCACCCAAACATCCATCAACCCACCCACCCATCTATCCACTCATCCATCGACCTACCGACCCACCAATTCCTCATACACCCACCCACCCACCCCTCCATTCATCCATCCATCCACCCACCCACCCACCATCCCATCCTCCCATCCATCCATCCATCATTCCTTCCATCCATCCCTCCACCATCCTCCAGCGGCAATACAGTTACATTGTATGCACTTGTCCATACTTTTGAACACATTTAAAGTCAGCAAATGAAACAGGAACACACATACCATTGCCTCTTTTTATCCCCTGGCTTGAAAAGCAGGGGGGTATTGCGAGGGTGCGAATGTCCGTATGTACTACGTGAATCAAAAAAAATTGTGCAAGGATTAAAGATGATCTTGACCTTAATGCAATCACTATATCATAGATTTGTTGTTGTTTTTATAAAACAAATCTAATATACTTCCAAATGTTGAAAAAATGAAAGAAATCGATTAAATAATAAGCCAGATATGACCAAATTTGTAAGCACACCAATTTTTTCGCCATTCCTATGGGATTTGCACACATTAAACATGTGTTTGTGAGAATGTACAATATCAATATCATGATGCCTTTGTCAACTTAATGCTACATTTCTTGATTATTTCAACTACGGATTAATCAATGAATTTATTTATACCAATGTGCCAACCGATATGACGAATCCAAACACCAATTCACCTGTTGCAGAGCAAGAAAACAAGATCTTCCCATAGTTTAGGATATTGCAAAGAGTTTAGTCCCTTTAATTGGCATAACTTATATCTATACCTGGTTTATAGTAGTAATGTTGAACCCCCTTTCATTTACACATCAGAATTAATTGGGTGAGATTTTGTGTGAACATTAAATTCTTTTTGAAGATCAATGAAGGAGATTATGGTTATTCATAGATCAATTAAACAAAATAGCATGGGTCATCATTACTTTCATAATGCTATGCTCCGTATATCGTACATTGACGTATTATTGCTTAACTGTGTAAATCCCATTG
The DNA here is from genome assembly GCA_023653785.1 of Ophioderma brevispina. Lineage (NCBI taxonomy): Eukaryota > Metazoa > Echinodermata > Ophiuroidea > Amphilepidida > Ophiodermatidae > Ophioderma > Ophioderma brevispina. Next base: position 21,858 of record JAMKCH010005032.1, read on the forward strand.
GAATGGAGGAAAAAGGGGTGTGCTTACAAAATTGGTCATATCTGGATTATTTTTTAATCGTTTTCTTTTATTTTTTCAATATTTGGAAGTATATTAGATTTGCTTTCTTAAAACAACAACAAGTCCATGATTCAGTGACTTTATCAAGGTCAAGGTCATCTGCAACCGTTGCACAATTTTTTTTTTGATTCACGTTGTATGTATGTGTATGTATATATGTATGTGTGTATGTATGTGTGACTGTGTGTGTTCCAGTTTGGTTAGGTTTTCGTTTTTCGCGTCTCCTTCGAAAAGTTTAAATCCGTTTAAACCCGACTTGGGGTTAAGGTGCAATAGGGGTTCCTTCATATATGGATGATGTCAAAGGTCATGGACCTAGGTCAAAGGTCTTCTGAAGTCATGTTCCAGACTGCCAGCTTGGTTAGATTTTGGTTAGGGTTTTCGTTTTTCAGGTCTCCTTCGAATTTAAACCAGACTTGGGGTTAAGGTGCAATAGGGTTTCCTTCATATGTGGATGTCAAAGGTCATTGACCAAAGTCAATGGTCATCTGAGGTCACCTTCCAGACTGTCATCTTACCAGGGGGATGACGCAAGTTTACTTGAATTATTTTTTTCTTTATTTCTATAGACATTTTTGAGACATTTATATTACACGTGTAAGATTGATTAATACCTCACAGGTGTAAAGATTGATTAATACCGCGTATGTATATCACAATCATGGAGGAACCTGAAATGAAATTTTAGTTTATTAAAATGCGCAACCTAAACACATTGATTTTAATAAAGATGAAAGTGATTGTAGTACAGTTCATTTCAGTATGTTTGAATTTTTTTCTTGGGTGAAATTTTATAGTACGTTTTATTTTTTCGCACACATTGACTTGTATAAAATGCTAGCTCTTGTTCATATATCCCTTACGTCCCTACAGCAAAATGACGATCACCGCAACCTGACGACAACCGCAAAAAGAGAGGTAGCTGTAATTGTGTTGCCAGGAACACTTTCCCGTAAACACAAGGCAGAGGGTCCGCTCCGTGATATTTGAAAAGTGGCAAAAAATGGCATTTAGGGATTTAAGGAATATACATAGCTTTCATCGTTTTAGTCGTTATTTTATGAGAGAACAAATGTAAAAATGTAAATGTGAATGTTAGCTATGTTTTTACCACCTTCACCGCCACCACCACCAAACCACCACCACCTATTAAAATTAGCTCAATGTGGTAGCACGGAGAATGTAAAGTGAGACTTTTTCCGCAGAGTTGCGGTTTTGGTTTTGTTGATTTGTAAACATTGAACCCAATCTTGCCAAATCAATTGATGTTCCTGTGATAGTTTACTCTTTTTACCATACAAGTAAACTAATTAAGACCAGTGAGGAGGGTATTCGTAATCAATGAACTAAATCTAATTAAAGCCCTGAACTTATTTTCTTTTATTGCAAAAGCAAACACAGTATCTGATAGTGTGATAGTGTAAAAGCCATCCCAATGTTTAAGAAGAAGTTCAGTAAAAGTCATCTCAGTAGTCAAGAAGGATTTCAGAAATTTATTGTGAAAACACTTATATCGGAAAGGATCGAAAAGTCCTATTTTTTACATGGCAATTGTTGACTTGGTAGGCAAATGGGGGTCTCGACATTTTTCCGAGGGTCAATTCCGAAGGGTTATTCTTCTGAAAATACAGAATGTCTAAAAAAAATGGTACATTCAGAATATTGATTTTTTTCTTATTAATCTTTTCCTGCAAATGGTCAGTGTTGAAGAAAAAAACATATGCGCCCGGCCGGACTCAAACCGGCAATCTCCATATTACTAGCACGACGCTCTTGCCAATTGAGCTAACAAGCCAGGGTCGGTAAAGGAGCGATAGCTTTTAATCTAGGTATTAAGTCCTAGAAGTGCCCATCGCTTTCCTAGCGGATAGTATCAGAACGGTATAATTAAAAAAAATCATCCTTGTCTCCTTGGAGAACTACGTACTTAAAAATTTCAAACCAATTTAAAATTGATATATATCTAATATATAAGTCCCAAGTACTAAAATGAGATATTGCAATTTAATCCCCGGGTTTATTCCGTCAAGCGCTACTGCACAACATCATACAGCGCATGACGGACTGTATTGTAATACCTAATTTGCATACTTGGGACTTTTTGAGAAACTCAAGTGTATCTGCTTGCACATCTTTTATTGAGACAAACTCTTTGTTAATGCTATTCATCTTGTAACCAAATGCCTTGATGTAATTTCATTTGTTGATGGCACAAATTGATTCCCATCAATTCTCATCAACTTGATGTAATCAACTAACATACCGGTGTGAAGCAGATATAGTCCGGTGGGAGCCACAGTCCGGGGCTCCATAGACGATAACGGAATAAAGCGTGCAACTAATGTTGCGCGAAGAGTCAACTGAATCGATTGCCCTATTGTTCACCATTGTTCCCGGACTATGAGTACGCCGGACCATAATTACTTCTACACCTGTGCATATCAGAAACGTGTTTTCATAGGAGAAGAGAAGAAAAAAAATATGGAATTAGAGTTTTTTTTTCTAAGTATGGATTTTTTAGGTAATAAAAAATATCAATTTGACCAAAAAAATGCATTTTTGCTCAAAAAAAGGACACCGTATGCAAAAACAAAAAAATATAAAAAATCGAATTCCATATGTTTTTGTTTTCTTTTCTCCTTCATTTAAAAAGTTACTAGCATATACGGTTATTACGTACCTTTGCCCTTTTAAAATCCGACACCAATTAAATATGCAAATTAGGCAAATGTTTGCATTTTTCTCATTTTTAGATATTGGGTGTCATATATTCCCTAACATTTTTAGTTTAAAAGAATGATTTTTTGGTGCACTTCTCCCCTTAAAGGTGCGTGTTCCGATCGTCTTTGGGACCCCCCTCCCGAATTACCCGGAAGAAGTATCGATTTTGATATCAGATGAAAGGCCGTATTGTTCTCATTGTCGTCCTGAAAGCGCATAAAAGAACCCTGAAAACCCCCAAACCGAACTGAAAATAACTAAAAATACTAAATTTGGCAAGCAAAAGTGCTGAATTTACGGTTGAATCTCTACAAGAATGAACATTATGTCTGAACATGTAAAATTAACTAACCGATACAACGAATCAAATTTACAATACCATATTGGCCTAGTGGCATAAATATTCGAGTTTAATTTATATCAAATACTTGTAAAATCTTACAGGAGTGTACGCAACCCGATCTAAGCAGAGGATATCTTTTTGTTACAGAACATATTTGGTTTACACAGAATACACGTCTACACATGACTCACTACATTTTGTTCAAGGAATGTCTGATTTTTTGGTCAAATTGAGTTAATAGTTGATTCTGGTTGCATTTTATGTACTCTTTCATTGTACCCAAAAATAAAAGTGAAATTACATCTCCTAACCAAAATAGCCGCAGTCGAATAACACCCATTTGTATAAAAAGGGTTTCACAAACAATCGAATACGTATTTGATAGCTTTGCGTGTCCAAATATCTCAAAGCACAAGGATAAATTGCGAACGAATACGTATCGCTGGGACAAAAATTGCCTACTTCAGTGGTCAAAATCGATAATAGGTCGGTCAAGATTTAAGGCAATCGGTGAAAAAAACACATTACATTTTCTATACTGCATCAGGGATTGGTATGTATTTCACATTTTAATCTTTGTGTTTTAAATTATGTTACTTGCACTAATTGAAACCTACGATCTGTGCGTCGTGAAAAAGAACTATCCAAGTTTTGTAGTTTTAACATTTGCACAAATAAACCAAATTTATCACTTTTAGGGGGACATAGTGACATTGACCCTCGTATTACCAAAGGGGAGGAGTTACTACCCACAATGTTAAAAATAAAACTGTAAAAAAAAACAGCGTTTTGACTGGCAGCTGGGACTCACAAACGTAAAGAACGTAAAATAACTGGGTCCGTAAAAATACAAAACTATTGCAGGGAACGTAAAATAACAACGAGAAACCACCTCTTTAAGGGTAAAACTATTTTATGAGTTCGAGTTAGAGTTGTCGAGTTCGAGTTCGAGTTGCTTTTAGAGTTCGAGTTGCTTTTAGAGTTCGAGTTGGAGTTCGAGTTGCTTTTAGAGTTCGAGTTCGAGTTGCTTTTAGAGTTCGAGTTGCTTTTAGAGTTCGAGTTGCTTTTAGAGTTCGAGTTACTTTTTGAGTTCGAGTTGACTTTGGAAAAATTGTTCTCCGCATGGTCCGCCACCATGATTGGCTTGTATATACGCATACCTCCACCCGATATTGTTAAGACTTGTGAGGCGGTTAAATCACAAAGCGTCTGCGCGTGTCACAAGGGTGGAATAAATTAATATACGTAACAGCTTCAGTAGTACAAAAAGTGCAAAAGGTGTGTAAGAAAAATAAGAGGTAGTGCATTGACTGCGTATGATGTAAAATTGCTTTCGTTGATAATTGGTATTAAAAAAAGGACGACAAAGTAGTGTGCAAATGCTATTGTAGTACAAAAGCATATGAGGTAGTTCAGAAAAAAACGAAAAGTATGGCGCAACATATTCGTATGGTAGTGTGTGAAAGGCTTACAAATGTCTTTTTTTTTAAAAAAAGGTCATTTACCAGTACACGTCCTCAATGGGTGACTACAAACAAAGACCCAAGCCCAAACCAATGACCCAAGACCCCCCTCAATATAAAACAAAGACCCACCTAACTAAAAACAAAGACCCCCTCACTCTAAAACAAAGACCCCCTCAACTATAAAACCAAGACACCCTCAACTATAAAACAAAACCACCCCCGCAACTATAAAACAAAGACCCCCTTCAAAAAACTATAAAACAAAGACCCCCTCAACTAGAAAGCAAAGAACCCCTCAACTCTATAAACCAACGCCCCCCTCAACCATAAAAACAAAGACCCCCTCAACTATAAAACAAAGACCCCCCTCATCTATAAAACAAGACCCCCCTCAACCTGTAACAGAGACCCCCTCAACCAAGAACAAAGACCCACCTAACTATAACAACAGACCCCCTCAATATAAAACAAAGACCCCCTCACTATAAAACAAGACGCCCTCAACTATAAAACAAAGACCCCCTCAACTATAAACAAGACCCCCCCTCAACTATAAGACAAACCCGCCATCAACTATAAAACCAAGACCCCCTCACTATAAACAGACCCCCTCGCACTATAAAACAAAGACCCCCTCAACTATAAAACATAGAACCCCCCTACAACTAGAAAACAAAGACCCCCTCCACTATAAAACACAAAAGCCCCCTCAACTATTAAAACAAAGACCCCCCTCAACATAAAACAAAGACCCCCTTCAACTATTAAAACAAAGACCCCCTCAGCTATAAAACAAAGACCCCCTCAAACTATAAAACAAAGACTCCCTCAACTATAACACAAAACACCTCAACTATAAAACACTAGACCCCTCAACTATAAAACAAAGACCCCCTCAACTATTCAAACAAAGACCCCTCAACTATAAAAACAAAGGAACCACCTAACTATAAAACAAAGACGACCTCAACTATAAAACAAAGACCCCCTCAACATAAAACAAAGGACCCCCTCAACTATAAAACAAGACCCCCTCAACTATAAAACAAAGACCCCATAACTATAAAACAAAGACCCCACCTAAACTATTAAAAAACAAAGACCCCCTCAATATAAAACAAAGACCCATCTAACTTATAAAACAAAAGACCCCGAAACTCTAAAACAAAGACCCCCTCAACTATAAAACAAAGACCCCCTCAACCAGGCCAGATAAATTTTATTTTTGACGGGCAGAGCTTGGTCAACTTTAACGTACCGATATATCCACATGTTGTGTGAAATTACCGTCAATCAGTGGCGTGGCCAGAAGGGGACCCCCAACCGTGGTGTTCCGTCGGAAATAACGGGTCCGTCAGGACCCCCGGGTAGGTTTTGTCTAAAACATCTGTTAAGCTGTGTTTTGAGCGCGAGGTTGGCTGATAGAACTACAGAGAGGTTCATAACATTGGTTTACCTGCTTAATTAGTCAATACTACTACCTACTACTGTCTTTACCATTTACGTTGGCTGTGATGTTGCATTTTGGAGGCGACGGTAAAACGCGAGCCGGGAAAAGTTATTGTTTGTTGGTATATACACGTGTCGGTACATTCACAAATCTGTGCCCCATCGTCAACAAAATCCTGGCTACGCCACTGAGCAGAGTCGTTTTTTTTCTTTTATTTCTTTGAGATATCCGGTTTATCGTGTTTATTTTGAGTTGTAAATGCTCCATTTTCATTATCCTCATCGTCAATGTGCAGCTTTTTTTGCATGACTGAATCTATCCATGACTGAATCTCAATGGGAGACGATCTATAATCGCTGTCAGAATTTCTCAGAGCCGAGTAGGAAACAGCTTACACATTGTGCACCTGCAGTACCTGTGTACAGTGTGTGTGTACGGCGGTCCGGAAAGTGTGTAGTCTGTGTCACAGACTTCGAAAGATATTATCTAAATTAGTAATGCGCGAGAGATTAACGTTATCAGTCCGTCATAGCGAATGCACGCAAATGAAACTAAATCTCAAATATCTTCGGAAACGAAGGGGTTCTATGGAGATTTTTGCACCAGAGGGTCCGTTACTATGTTTTGTTGTGGATATGCATCGTAATTGGGTCTGAACCTATAGAACCTAGCGAGAAAATTGAACGGTTTTGTCGGGTACTTCGAGTGCTCGCAAACACGGAAAAGTTAACACGCAATCGCTACGGGCCGCATCCCTTTTCCCACAATGCATTTCGGTATTATTCCAGTCTTGGGAATTTTCAAACGCTGCGCCAACTTTTTTTTTCAATTTTAGAAACAGGATATACGTACTTACCGGACCGCCGTAGTGTGTGTGTAAGCTGTTTTGGCGCAATCCGGTAAGGTGATCCCCAAATATGTTACACACAGCTGTGTATGCATGGAGCGGAGCTGACGAGGTCGAGTACAAACACGTGCTTTTTACGTTTTATGCAAATAACTCCCTGAGTATTGCGCCAAAACAAGCTGTTTTGGCGCAATCCGGTAAGGTGATCCCCAAATCATGTTACACACAGCTGTGTATGGAGCGGAGCTGACGAGGTCGAGTACAAACACGTGCTTTTTACGTTTTATGCAAATAACTCCCTGAGTATTGCGCCAAAACAGCTTGGGTTGACCATATAGCCGACGCCGCGCCGCGAGTAAACATCTTCAAGTTGGACAGAACCACTATTGTTTCAAAAACTCTTAGATAACTGCCACATAACTATTAAAAGCTTTGTTTACAGCTGAACACAGCTTTTCAAGATTTTCCTTTCAAATACCCTTTTTAAACTGTAATGTATTTTACTTAGCGTGGAACTTCCCATTTAAATAATTATGCATTCAATCACATTTATTATGATTTTCCCGAACCATCCTTGACAATACCATGCACATATCGTCTAGCTCGAAAAAAAAACTGAAACTTGAAAGCAAATGGCGCCAATCACCGTTTTTTTGTTCAGAGTTCGTACCATGAAGTAGAAAGTTGGAAGAGATCACGGGAAGGGTGGTATCGCTTGATATCGGTCATTGCAAATAAATCCCCCTAACATTTCTCAATAATACTGAATCCATCCCATAATTAAAATTAAGGAGAAAAGACAGTTGGTTTGGCAGGAATTTAATTTTTGAAGTAAAAGTGTACGTATGCAAACGTATATGGAATGGAGATTATGCAAGGAATTCAGAATTGGGTTTGGTCTTTGTTTAATAGTTGAGGGGTCTTTGTTTTATAGTTGAGGGGGTCTTTGTTTTATAGTTAGGGGTCTTTGTTTTATAGTTGAGGGGGTCAGTGTTTTATAGTTGAGGAGGGTCTTTGTTGATAGGTGAGGGTCCTTTGTTTTATAGTTAGGTGGTCTTTGTTTTATAAGTTGAGGGGGTCTTTGTTTATAGTTGAAGGGGTCTTTGTTTTATGTTAGGGGGTCTTGTTTTAATAGTTGAGGGGGTCTTTGTTTTTATGTTAGGTCTGGTCTTTGTTTTATAGTTGATGGGGTCTTTGTTTTTATAGTTTAGGGGGTCCTTTTGTTTTATAGTTGAGGGGGTCTTGTTTTATAGTTGAGGGTCTTTGTTTTTATAGTTCGGTGGGTCTTTGTTTTTATAGTTGAGGGGGTCTTTGTTTATTAGTTGAGGGGGGTCCTTTGTTTTATAGTTGAGGGAGTCTTTGTTTAATCTTTGAGGGGGTCTTTGTTTTTATTTGAGGGGTCTTTTGTTTTTAATAGTTGAGGGGGTCTTGGTTTTATAGGTGAGGCAACTTGAGGGTCTTTGTTTTATTTTTAGGTGGGTCTTTGTTTTATAGTTGAGGGGGTCTTGTTTTTATAGTGGAGGGGGTCTTTGTTTTATAGTTTGGGGGTCTTTGTTTTATAGTTGATGGGGTTCTTTGTTTTATGTTTTAGGTGTACTTTGTTTTTATGTTGAGGGGTCTTTGTTTGTATAGTTGGAGTTGGTCTGGTTCTTTGGTCTTGGTCTTTTGTTTTATAGTCACCCGTTCTTTGCCTTTCATTGTAGCTTTCTTTTTTCTATTTAACACTTCAGTGACCAAAAATTTGGTTTCGCGTGGCCAGCTTTACGCCGAAGTTTTTTTGTATTGTCCTGACTTTTACAATTGCGCTTCTTTTCATAACCAAAATCCAATCCGCCAAGCCGTTAATGAGTTAATTAGTGAGGGCGCACGGACCCCCCCCCCCTGGGGCTTAACGGAAGTCCTCTGAAAGAAGGACGATTTTATCGGGACGTTGCTAACCGTTCCTGTCCAAAGTCTCTAGGAAAATGACGTGTATTTTGCAACACCCTTAAAAATACATGGTTCCCTAAAACTGCAGGTTTTGTGTTAAATATATGTGATTTGGGTCTTCTATAATTATCAACATAAAATAAGTTTTCAAAAAGTTTGATGTAAGCGCAAGGCTCATGGGAATTTTCCGTCTCTTTGCCCAATCTTCGAATGAAAATGACCCTAACTGAAATCACTTCCGCTAGTTTAAAAACAATTTGGATGTTTAAATTCTGCAAAAACAGTAAAAACAGGAAGAGTTCCAGGGGGAAGGTGGCAGTTTGTGGCAATTTCTGGAACAGAAAAGCAAGGTGTTTACATATCCCTGACAGAATTTACAGTGTATCTAGCATGTTTCTCAACACAATTCAAAAGCATTCAGACCAGGATTCAGGCATTGTACTTTAGGCTTGTAGTAAGATATTGATCTGGCAAGTGAAAGATGGATTAGCCGGGATTAGCATAATATATACAATAGCAATGGTCTGTGAGCTGATGACACATGCTTTTCAAGTTTGGTAAATGCTGGCAGTAATGTCGGTATCCTTGTTCCAGAAATTGCCACAAAATGCCACCCCCCCCCCGAACTCTTCCTGTTTTACAGAATGTAAACATCCAAATTGTTTTCAAACTCGTGGAAGTGATTTCAGTAAGTGTCATTATGTCAATTATTTCATGCCATATATCCCTTTAAAGCAATATTAGCACATTTTTTGGAAGAGCGCCCCCAATTTTTCAAAAATTTAGAGATTTTTACACGGTTGCTTTGGTAATTGGCTAGTAAACTATAATTGTGAATGGTTAAGCTCGAAAATGTCTATGTGTCACAAACGAAGGAATTTTGTACTAGAATAATTATTATCGGGATCCCCGATAATAATTCAACGGCTGCTGGAAACGGCCTTCCAATGTGAAATAGCTGGGAAATAGCGCCATGTACGTGTCTACGCTCATCCATTAGTTGTTTTAATAGTTCAGGCAAGTCATTTTCTCGAGGTGGCACTATTTCATCATGGACGGACATAAACGTAGCATTTCCAGCTCTGCCGTTAAGTCCAATCTGGGATCCCAATTCTAATTACAAAATCGCTTATTTTGTGATAAATACGCATTTTTTAGCATTCTCATTCGCAGGTATAGTTTCTTAGACAATTACCAACGTAACTGTGCAAAAATATCAAATTTTTGAAAATTGGGGCGCTCTTAAAAAATATGCCATTATTGCAAACAATTAGGTGTTAAGCTCACTCCATGTCTCTAGTATGTCACAATTTCATTTATTTTACTCGTGTTTAGTAAGCGGCTATTGCTGAGAACACAAACTAATGGTTTCTACATGGCTTCGAGTCTGAATGAAAGTTGCCAACTTAATCACGCGCGCTCTTCACTCTTCAGTGGTGAATTATGGCTGTTGATGGTTGAATGAGGACCAGCCACCTGGAAGCAATGTTCAATTTGTAACGATTCAACTTTAATCTGAGATATAATGCACTTTTTTACCCTCGATACTATTACCTGAATTAAAACATTCAAATGTTAATCTGTTCACACTTCTTTGAAATCTATGCACCAAATCTAATGCCTTTTCGCTGCTTACCACGATTAAACATATCCCGGGAAAGATAACCAGGTGAAAGTGCCCCAACTAAAATTTACACCGTTTCACTTAACACTTAAGTGCCCAAGGGGGGGTCCATAGTACCCAACATTTGATTTTGTTTTATATGCAAATGACCCACTGAGTATTGCGTGCGCCAAAACAGCTTGGGTTGACCAATAGCCGACGCCGCGCCGCGAGTAAACATCTTCAAGTTTGACAGAACCACTATTGTTTAAAAACCCTTAGATCACTGGCCACATACCTATAAAAAAGCTTGTTTTACAGCTGAACACAGCTTTTTCAAGAATTTTCCTCAATCTTTTAAAACTGTACTTCTGTTACTTTAGCGTGGAACTGCCCATTTAAATAATTATGCGTTCATCGCATTTATTATATGATTTCCGAAACAATCCTCGACACTACCATGCACGATCTCGTCTAGCATGAAAAAATTAAACTTGAGAAATCAAATGGCGCCTCAAACAGCTTTTTTTCAGAGTTACGGTACCCGATGAAGTAGAAGGTTGAAGAGATCACGAGAGAAAGGTCGTATCGCTTGATATCGGCGCATGTGCAAAAAATAAATCCCCCTAAAATTTAGTCAATATAAATGATCATCCCATAATTAAAATTAGGAGACAGAAGTGGGTTTTTGCAGGATTTTATATTTCTGAAGTAAAATGCACACGTATATGGAATGGATATATGCAAGAAATTCAGAATTGGGTTGGATCTTTGTTTTATAGTTGAGGGGGTCTTTGTTTTATAGTGAGGGGGTCTTTGTTTTATAGTTGAGGGGGTCTTTGTTTTATTGTTAGTGGGTCTTTGTTTTATAGTTGAGGGTCTGTTTTATAGTTGAGGAGGTGTTGTTTTAGCTATAGTTGAGGAGGTCTTGTTTTAGGCCATAGTTGAGGGGGTCTTTGTTTTATATTTGAGGGGGTCTTTGGTTTATAGTTATTGGGGTCTTTGTTTTATAGTTCAGGGGTCTTTGTTTATAGTTGAGGGGGTCTTTGTTTTATAGTTGAGGTGGTCTTTGTTTTATAGTTGAGGGGGTCTTTGTTTTTAGTTTGAGGGGGTCTTTTTTTATAGTTAGGTGGTTTTGTTTTATAGTTGAGGGGGTCTTTGTTTTATAGTTTAAGGGGGTCTTTGTTTTATAGTTAGGTGTGTCTGTGTTTTATAGTTGAGGGGGTCTTTGTTTTTAGGTTGCAGGGGGTCTTTGTTTTATAGTTGAGGGTCTTTGTTTTATAGTTGCGGGGTCTTTGTTTTATAGTTGAGGGGGTCTTTGTTTTTAGTTGAGGGTGTTTGTTTTATAGTTAGGGTGTCTTTGTTTTATAGTTGAGGGGCTTGTTTTATAGTTGAGGGGGTCTTTGTTTTATAGTTGATGGTCTTTTTTTAATCTTGAGGGGTCTTTGTTTTATAGTTGAGGGGGTCTTTTTTTATAGTTGAGGGGGTCCTTTGTTTTAATAGTTGAAGGGGTCTTTGTTTATGTTTTATGGGGTCTTTGTTTTTAATATTTGAGGGTCTTGGGCTTTGGGGTCTTGGGTCTTTGTTTTATAGAGTCACCCTCCTCTAAATATATACACGTGTCTTAATTAAAACAGGTCCCATAAATTGGACAGGTCAGGGAAAATGATATATGAATGGTCAAAGGAAAACAGGTCAGACAAAAATTAATAACGTCATTAAATAAGTCAGTCAGAAACTAATACACGTCAGCAAATAGGTCAGGTAAGTAAAAACAGGTCAAATAAAACAGGTCGGGTAATAAAAACGTTCGGGTAAATAATACCGTTGTGGTAAATGAAGGACCGTTAGAAATGACTACAGGTGTTGTAAATGAAAATGTGTCAGCTACGTACGGTGTACCATCAATCCCTACACGTTTAAGTTAGGCGTTTCGCCTAACTTATTGTTTTCTTTCTTGCTGTTTCTTTCTTCTTTCTTTATCTTTCTTCTTTCTTACAAACCCTACTCCTCCGTACCGCTTGCCTCTAATGACCTAACGCGCTCAGAGTAATGACCTGTCCACAAGCTATATGCATGTGCGTTGTTTGGGGTCAGAGGCACTATGGGTCACAGGGTCAAAAGTGTGATTTTCTTCTTTAATTATCTTCTACAGTTTACATTGCATGGTAACGTGACTCATGCAATGTAAGCACAACTTGAGACCCTTCACAGAAAGGTATGTGTCGAGAGGCAATTTGGTTCATTAAGGGGGACTTCCAGTCTTAATGTGAAAAATTTTTCAAAACAATCTTTAATCTACTAATGCAACGTTGCATGGTCACGTGACTCTTATGAGGCCGCTTAAGACCCTCCACCAACATGTGCTCAACATGGGGGTAAGGTCATTAGGGGGAACTTCTAGTCAAAAACCAAAAATATTCTAAAATATTCAAAAATTTTATGCTCAACTCAAACATTGTACAGTGACTTAACTTTCCGATATGCATTCAGTACCTGTGTATGCAAGTATTTTATTTTTGGAGGTCAAAGGTCACTTTAAGGTCATTTTCTGTTTTAAGTTAAGGTACATACTCATCAAAATTTTTATCCTCCAAACGAAGCATAGTAGAATCTACAGATTCCTACTCCCATAAATTAAAGGGCTATCATCACCAAGATTGGACCACAGATGCCACATTTACCAATTAAAGGGCATTCCAAGAAACCTATTTAGTTATTCTCAGGCTTCTACAATTAAAATCGCTGGCAAATATGAATGCGTACTCTTGTGGATGAAAAGATGTCATTTGTGACCTCTTCAGCTACCTCCACTCTTTTTTGAATCAACAGTCACAAACCGCCTAACTTTCGCGCTCTTGCAAGAGCGCAAATTAGCTCTAGTTCTGATTTATATTTTTTCCTATCGATTTTTTCCGTACTTTTTAGATTACTTTTTTCCCTAGATTTATTGTCTTTTTTTAGATTTAATTTTTTTTTCTACTAGATTTTTTTATAGAGTAACACTTCACGCTTATTCCCCTTCGATCTCGCTCTCTCTTAATCTGCTGTTCCGAAGTGTTCTAATATCTAGGTTACGCACGCATATTTGCAAGTAGTTAGGGTACGCGCGCGAGTTCGCAAGTGTTTTTTCTAGGGTACGCCTGCGCCTTTGCAAGTGTTTTGGGAACATACTCGCATTCGCAAGTGTGTTCGGGTAAGCACTCGCGTTTGTAAGTGTTTTAGGGAACACACGAGTACGTACGTTCGCAAGTTCTTGCGAACTTGCGTGCGAACATTTAAATACTTGCAAACACAAGAACGCGCGCCCCATTACACTTACTAATACACGTGCGTACCTTTAAACACCTGTAAACGCGAGTGTGTACCTTAAACAACGACATATATAAGACCTTAAAACACTTGTGCGTACCCTATACTTTCTGCCAGAATTGTTCAGAGTTATTTACCGTGCGCCGAGCGTGACATGTGTCAACACGGAAGTGACATGCCGATTGACTTGTTTGAGTAGGTTGGCCTCCCCATTGGTTAAAGTCTGACTCAGAGATTTCGAAATATTATTTTTTTGAATAATAATGAAAAATAGTCAACTAGAACTAAAGATAGTAACCTAAAATGCACAATTCCGAAATTTGAGATGAATCGGATTTTTCGTTTTGATGCAGTAATCATTTATGTGTAGTATTACGTCCCATAGGATACTCTGTATAACAAAAATTCCGGATCCGGAATTTTATAACAAAGTTGTGATTTCTATATGAAGGAATTCGATTTAAGCTTAGCAATTTCACACAGTGATTAGTATATGGACAAGCATTATGTACATGCAAAAAACACGATTTTTTTGGAAATTGAGGGCGCCCTCCTCAGGAAATCTCTGAGTCGGCCTTTAATCGCGCATGAGGCTACCCATAGTCTCCGCCTCTTTTTATGCAAATATTGCGGCGAGCGCGTTGCCGACCTCTGAAGGATTCTGACAGCAACTGTAGAATACTTGCAAACTCGCGTGCATACTTTTGAACACATGCGAACAAGCATGCGTACCGTAAAACACACCAAAACTAAGTTTAGAAAAAAATTAAACCTATAGAAAAAACTTTAAAAAAATATAGATCTACTAAATAATTATTTTTAGTATAGAAATAATTCTAGAAAAAAAATCTAGAATAAAAATCTAGAAACAAAATAGACAAAAAAGTTATGGCCCTGATGATACACCGTAGGCCTACTTAGCTGACACGTTTTCATTTACCACACCTGTGGTCATTTACCTGAGCTGTTTTCTTTTACCTGAACTGTTTCATTTGCCTGACGCGTGTATTCAGTTATCTTGCTTGTTTCATTTACCTGAAGTGTATATTTGGCTGACATGTTTTCATTTACCACGCTTATTTACCTGACATCTTTAGCTGACCTGTCTTTTTAGCTGACCTGTTTTCATAACCACACGTGTATATTCATTCACCTAACCTGTTTCCATTTACCTGATCTGTCTTCATTTACATGACATGTATTCATTTACCTGACCTGTGTTACCTCAGTAGCGTTTTTACTACCATAGGCATTCCGAACACTACCTTTTGTTGTTTTTTAACACTACCATTTATTTTTTAATACCTCGTAAGCATTTTTTCACTACCATACATATTTTATGCACTACCTTTTATATTTCTTGCACACATTTTTCATTTTTTGCACTGCGTGAAGCATGTTAAAGGTGGTTGTTCCGATTTATGTGTATTGTGTTCTCTACTTGATATGAGAGCCTGGCACTTGCACATGTACCCCATCAAGTACCGTGGGAAACAAACTTGCGGTTTTGATGGTAGACGCAATAATGAATGTTGCAAAGCCCTATTCAATACTAAAACGGCGTTTTTTTTGTTTATATCTTGGAGAATGAATTGGATTGAGGGCTCACAATTTCAGGACGACAATGAGAAAAATACGGCCTTCATTCTGATATCAAGATCGATACTACTTCCCGGGAATCAGGGGGGTCCCAAAGACGATAGGAACACGCAACGAAGCATTTTATCATTGTTTATATGTACCCTTTTCGAACATCGGCGCCCATATTTGTGTGAAGCATCCTCAAAGGAAATGCCGGACATGCCGCAAACCCGACCACAAATACAGCTCGATGGCCGACCAGCATTAGGACGCGTGTGATCTGCCTGGCGCTCATTTTATTATGATCGGGGGAGGACATGCAAACTAACAGCAACAGCGAATTCAAAATGGCATCAACTTCCGGGTGCTAGTCTGTTTCAAAGACTTAACGGTAGGAGGGCGCTCTTACGCATATCGAACGGTTACACACAGACTTGACTAAAGACTAGGCCTGGTCACGAATATTTCTAAATGACCGTTATTGGAAATTTAAAGCGGGGTTCATCCACTAACCCCGACGGATTTAAAGTCAATATTTTTCCCTAAATTGTCATGATATTACTAAGATCTTTTGAACAAAGGTTTAAGAGATGATTTTGTAATGTCACTGGGACCGAGACTGCCATAGTTAATACACGTAGTAATTCCACAAATTACCGTTTGGAAATCTCCAATGCCCAAATCGAGCAGATCGTGCCCTACCCCCTTACTGGAATACGGCGGTCCGGAAAGTGTGTAGTCTGTGTCACAGACTTCGAAAGATATTATCTAATTAGTACTGCGCGAGAGATTAACGTTATCAGTCCGTCATAGCGAATGCATGCAAATGAAACTAAATCTCCGGAAAACGAAGGAGATTTTTGCATCAGAGGGTCCGTTGTTTTGTTTTGGATATGTATCGTAATTTGGTCTGAACCTATCCCTTCCTCTCTCCTCCCCCTCCCTTCCTCTCTCCTCTTCCTCTCTGATGTACTCTTCCTCTCTCCTCCCCTCTCCCTTCCTCTCTCTTCCTCTCTGATGTACTCTCCCTCTCCTCTCCTCCTCTCCTCTTTCCTGTCCTCCTCTCTTCTCATCTCCTCTCATCCTCTCCTCTCCTCTCTCCTGTCCTCTCCCTCTTCTCCTCTCCTCTCCTCCTCTTCTCTCCTCTCCTATCTCCTGTCCTCTCCCTCTTCCTGTCCTCTCCCCTCTCTTCTCTCCTCTCCCCTTTCTACTCTCTCCTCTCTCTCCTTCCCTCTCCCTCTCTCCCCCTCCCCTCTCTCCCCTCCCCATAATGCATTGCAACTGTACTGTACTAAACACGTGTCAGTACTTGGGTAAAAAGTGTTCCAAAAGTGTAAGAACCACTGGAAATTTCATGAACATGCTAAAAATTCCCTAAGTACTAATGCTTTGTGAGCTAAAATAACAGTCAAGGATTTCTGTGGATCACATGACCCTATTGAGGTTGAAGTTCCTAAAACTGGTGCTTTGTACGATTGACTCAATACACTCTGTGTTGGTCCTATAGCGGTAATTATTTGGCAAATGATTCCCCATCCCCCTCCTCCCGATCAAGAAAAAACACACACACACACACACACATACACACAACACACACACACAACACACACACACACACCAGCCCTACTGTTGGGACAGCAAACGTCCCAAAGATTATGTCCCCACTGAAAAAGATAAAACTCTGTCCATAATAGGGCACATATCGATTTTTCTTTCATAATATATTCAAAGACAGATTGGGATTTGCCACATTTCCAAATTTTAAAATATTAATACAAAGATCTATTTGAATTATAATACTACACAACGTATACCATACATGCCCTACAGCGCGTATACGATGCATGCATGATTGCCATGACCTTTTGACACTACAAAACCGCAAAACACATTAATCCCGGGATCTGCAGGTGATTGACATCCAGTGAGGATTTTTGAATGAAGCGTGCTTCGGGAGAGCCGAACATAATTGACAGGGAAGTCACCGCATGCACCGATACGTTGCACTGATGGTTCTGTATGCCACTTTCCTAATCTCGGCGTGCGTGTGTAGCCTAGTTTGAATTTTGTCAACCCATTGGAGGCGGCCCCAGAATCCAAATTTCAGACGTCGCCATTGGTTTAATATACACGTAAACGCGAAATCTTGAAAGACGAAATTCTGAATTTTGTTTTATATTTTTGTCCAGGTCGCAGGTGCGTGGCGGCCAGCTTCATTCATAGCGCAAAACTGCCGAACGAGGCATTGGACTAGCCTGAACAGTGGACGCGGAATTGAAGTCACTGTACGCGTTTATAATAGATCAGTGAGTGGTCGAGTGGGATTTGAGCTTCCTGTACGGAGCCGTGAGGCCGCGTGACCGATCTAATTGCCTTGCTTTAGTCGTCGGTGCATAATTGTGCTGCAAAACTATCAGCAAATCTTTTTTAAAGACCGACATGAGAGGGAATTGCTACATACATTCAGGTCACGAATCATATTCCACGGTGTGCATAGGCTACCTGGTACCGGGCCTGGTACATCATGGTCCGCAGCTATAAATACCGGTGGACACCTGCGGTTGAACTGAGGTCAAACAAAAGGAAGCCTCGTTCAAAATGGATCCCGTTTGTACCGTTATTCATACAAAAAAAATAACTTACACTGGAGTTTATTCTTCAACTCCACGGATTTTGACTGGAAATATTGAGAAATAAACAATATTTTCGACTTTAGACTATTTGTCAAGTTTCGTGATTACGTGCCTAAATCTATTGGAAGGCAAAACGACCTACATTTGTGTCCGGCCCCCCTGATGTTGTCAAGGAAGATTTTCTTATTCCAAAACCGTTGCAACTCCACTGGAAGGGTTATTTCTGATTTTTTTCTTTGTAGGAGTAACGAACGAGGACGAGGTCGTATGTGGGTCATGGGAACACCCATGACCGACCCACATCAAACCACCCAAATTGATATGTGGTTTGCACTCAGTATTGCTGTAATTTCTTTTTATATTTTGGTGAGTTGCTATAATGAATGATTCTTGGCCGCGCCTGGTCAATCCGTGGACAAGTTTGTTCGTATGAGGGCGTATGGGTGGCCATTGGAGTCAAACGGTGTCAGCGCAAAGGACCTATGTCCAAGGGTCCAGGGAGGGCCAGTGATCTCTGATTTTTTAGGATTTTAGTTTTCGATTTGTTTTGTACATACATTGGACGCATCGTATTGGTGAGTGCGACTGTTGTAAAAGTACAATTCCAAATAAATAAATAAGTTTGATTTTATGTCAATTGAACCTACTGTGCCCTGAATCCGAATACAGAGCCGAGACTGTGGGACAGTCTATAGTTTCTATGCATTTTCAGCAACTACACGTTATGAATTTATGATCACCCACACTGCGTGGGGACATTGATGTTTTGATCAGGGACACATTTCCTGGGGGGATAGGGGTGGTACTCAGTGGAAAAGGGTAGGTACAACGATGGGCCGCATTTCCCACCATGCTATACTCCCTTCTATATACATTTAAATGCACTTTAGAAAAAAATCACGGACGGACCCCTGCCTTGTTTTAAGGTGAAATTTAAGGGTGCGTCATAATAGCTCCTGGTCGCAGGTTCGAAAACCGCTGCGCTCAATTTTGAAAAAAAAATAATTTGTTTCGAATTTTGTTAAGTGAAATAGACGAAGTCCGTCTATCTATTCAAGCTTTAGTGTAATTACAGAAATGAATACGGGAAAAAAATATCGCTCCTCGGGCACCCTAAATTTAAAACCACTGTAAAGTGAGCGTAGAAGGCCACGGGTTTTGAGCTCACCACCCAGATGTGGTGGTTTTGTTGCATTTGCCCACTCTGCTCTGATTCTTTTTAAATTTTTCTGTCTTTTCTAAACATAAAGATGTGACATGTTTGGCGTCATTTTGGTTGCTGAAAGATTGTCAATTAAAGGTGCTTGTTCCGATCGCTTTTGTGACCCCCCTGATTTAACCGGAAGTAGTATCAATTTTGATAGGTGAAAGGCTGTATTTTTCTCATTGTTGTCCTGAAATTTCAGCTTTCAAATCAATTTCTTTCTCAAGATACATATAAAAAACTACCGTTTTAGTGGTTAACCATCAATATTAGCACAGTACTGAAAAGGGCGTTGCACTATGCAATATCGCGTCTAGCATCAAAACTGCAAGTTTGTTTCCCACGGTACGTGATGGTCAGTGCGTACAAATGTCAGGCTCTCATATCAAGTAGAAAACACGATAGACAAAAATCGGAACAAGCACCTTTAACCGTAACATGATCGCCGTAGGCACGTGTCTAGGGCGAAGCCACGGGGGGGGGGGGGGGTGATTGGGGGCACTCATTTGAAAAGTGACGGGAATGTGTATACCGCTATCTAAAAGTAGGGGACTATCGGTACTGGACGTCTTTTGAAAAAAGGAGAGCCATGCATTCGGTACTAGCAACAAAATTTTGTTTGAAAGTGGGCTCATTGGGTACTGGGAAGCCAATAGAATTATAGGGATAATTTTTTGTCATTTTGGTTAGGTTGACTGTTTTTATCTCCTGCCGAACGCCTATACCACTTAAGTCGGACGACCTATATGGGACTGCTGTCCCTATTTGTCTGTAGACATGCATAAACGACAACGCAGCTATATCTGTAAATGTGATACCCCGTGATACCCCGTGAGCTGTCTCCCGTTACCGTGCATCCCCCCCAGCCCTGTGTAAAATCCCCAATTAAAATGCCATTTTCTTAACATTGTGATTTCAATTGACTATGAGTTTTAGGAAGGCAGGATACAGGGTGGTTACCCCCTCCAGAATTCGTTATAATGCACCCGATGCTTATGATTTTGATACCAGTGAATAGCTATGATCTCCTTCTTTCCATTGATACCAAAATAAGTACCAAATAGTACCAACATACTAGTGTGGCGTCACAAGACGTTATAAAGTCCGCGAGCCGGTAAAATTAGCATGTCCAGGGAGAAAATTTGCGAAAATCCATTTTTGCGCCAAAAAAGAGGTAGGAATGGCTGATTTTGCGGTTTTCAGCACTACTGATGGACAAATTGACTAGTTTCTACAAAACATAGACTTTTAGAGCGCATAATGTGCATAATAGTTATAAAAAAATGTACCAACAAAACTCTTTGGGTGCGCCACGGACCAACTCTTGCCATTCGACTCGACGGCACCTGAACACCGGTGAAGGTGCTACCTTCGCATTGTTTTCGCTAACATAACCAGAGAAGGATGAGGAGAATGATTACCTAGAAGCTTTTAAAACGAAAGTACAAACTACCTAGGATAGCGTTAAAAATGACGTCACAAAGTTCGCGAGTTGGCCAAAATTGTAATTTTTCCACAGAAAAAAATCCATTTTGCGCTAATCAAGTTACGGATATCGGATTTGCATGGGGTTTTCAGTTATAATTGATGGCAATTGATAACTTTTACATCACAGGAGTTAGAGCCATACTGGGAAGAAATAGTTTCAAAATGTAGCATTAAATTCTCTTGGGTCGCAAACCACCACACCCCCCTTTGACATTGGCGAATACTTAAACCGCGGCAAGGGGCTAACTTCACATGTTTCGATTAAAATGACCAGGAAAGGATGAAGAAAACAATTACTGGACGCTTTTTATGAAAGCATTTGGATTATGTGTACCGGAGGAAAGGTTACTGTTGTAACCCCCCCACCTGCCTAAGACGGAGGTTAATCACCGTCTAAGGTGTAATTTTTTGTAATATGTCTAACCATCGGGAGTATTTATGCCAACAAAATAATCCCCATGGTAGTAAATTTAGTACCCCCCAACAACGGATAGCTATGATCTTTCTTTTTAGGTTATCAATAACTACGATAATACAACCGTTTGACGTCATTACCCTAAGGCCATCCCAAATTTGCCATTATTCACTTTAAAATACGTCGCGTTTAATTTTAGCCTAAAAAAAATTACAACGCGTTTGTTGTTTGCTGTGCCATTTTTTGCTTGATATGAAAGGAAATGGTTATTCTGACCTTAATTTTCATGTTTACACCTAACGAATATCCAATAGTTTGCCCCAACCACTCACCGCCCCCCCCTTTACTCATGAACATTGATGACCTTTCCACACTATCTCCATGAAAAGTGTTATGGTCCGGGTTAGTTCATTAAGAGCAGAGATAAAATTGCCATAATTAGGACAAGCCGTTTGGGCATCCTTAGCTTAACGTTTCTGTGTTTGTTTTTTAGCCATGTATGAAAACAGGGGAAATCCCCAAACTTGGTTCGACTTCTCTTAAGGTGTGAAAGAGGTGAATGAATCTTTGATTAGTGGTCACTCTTGAAGAGGGAGTGCACAAACTTCAAAAGACTTTTGGAGTTAAATTAATTTTCGGAGCGATCCCTCAATTCAATAGCAATTGGTCGCCCGTCTGCGTTAGAGAGAATTGGTGTGACAGATCCTTTAATGGCCGTCATGGGCATTGGAAAACAATATTGTGATGCTCTTAAAATAAGCATACTGATAGTTAGCATGTGAAATGGAGTTGAAGTGTTCACAACGATGTGACAAATGCTTGTGCATAAGGATTATGACTTCTATGGAGAGGGGGGAAAGACAGAAAAAAAAAAACACAACGCTCAATTGTCATGGTTTCTGAAATTAGGAGGCGTCATATGCAGAATCCCAAATAAGACCACAGTATACAAGATCACGGTTTTTTCTGTTATGTTAACCTCCCGTTAAGCTTTCCCAATTGTGTTTTTTTATTAAAAGTTACGATCCTCACACAAGATTACATAAATGTCAGATTTTTTTACATAGATAAGTATCACATGTAAACATTTTAACCAACTGTGTGAGCTATAGAGGTTTTTTTAACATTTAAAAAAAAAACGGAAAGAAACATGCAATTCCATCTATTTCCCTAAAGTCACAAGAGAAGGATCTGACTATCACCGCAAAAAAGCGAGCTAGACGTTATTTTTTGTGAGAATTAGAGCCAATTTCACATGGTAGGGTTTAGTCCAAAGCTCAGTTTCGTTACGGGCATTAAAATTCAGAGTTGGTGCACCCACCTGGTGATTAATTTTCCAATATATCACCTTGAAGGGGTGTCCACCTGACTAGGATTAGGTTATGTTTCCGCCCCGAAAAGTGCACATTAGCGCGCGATGCCTATTTCAAAAATGGCCACCATTGGTTTTATGAAAAACGCTATGTTTTTATCTCGATAGAAATTTTATCCAGGGGACTCTAAAAGAAATAAAGTTCTACCTTCCTTAAGTGGGCTTAATATTTAAGTGTCCAAGTATGGCGCCGGTAGGAGGCATGTTTGTTAAATGTAACTAAAATGTGCCAAAATAGATGGGGTAGAATGCGAGTACTATTTTTAGAGCACCAAAAAAGAGGATTAATGACATTTGGTGTGTGCGGACATGATCATTAACTCATGATGGGCGGAGGTTATACCCGCTCCGGGTGACATAAATCAAGAAGGAGAAGGAAAAACACCCCTGCACATAATCATAAGAGCATTAACGAAAATAGTGATAAACAGTTTCCCGCAATTTTCTCTCGTACTTCGGGATAATTGCAGACCACTCAACACTATTTGACGCCGGGAAGGAAGATAAGCGATCTAGGCTAAGTAGCGAGAGAGAAGGAGCCCGTGGTACAAGTCAGAAAACAAAAGATAGCACTTGATGTTTCGAAAAAAAACTTAGGGGGGGGGGGGCTCCCAACACAATTTAAATGTCTCCTAGTAAGTACAATTTTTTTCACTCTTCATAAGCATATTTATATTTTTTACTGGGAACACCCATGACGTAATCACTTAGTAGCTCATTAAATACAGACACCACCATTTAATTTATGATGATTTTATTTGAATCAGGTGATATGAGTTGTTGTCTTCCTATGAACTTTTATAGAGTCAGTGTAAACTAAATATATGGCCCAAGTAGTAACAAGATTTAGTAAACGGCACGGCTCCTAGGACAAAGTCATACCACTTTAATTGTTAAATCTGAAATGATTTTAGGGTCATTATTAGAAAGTGTGTCTTTTTAAAGTCCCGAAAAGATGAGTAGGGCTGCTTTTCTTCCGTTTACGTACCTAGAGTTAATTAATTCACGCCATCTTTAAAAAAAGGCTGTGCGTAAAAATATAAATGCCATCATGAATCTTGTTGGAGCTCCCAACATATCACCCAGGTTCCTTATTTCAACACTATGCCATTTAAGTTCATTTAGCACAAATAGCCTTCCTTGAGGCGGCCATCTTGGACGCCTAGATGTTTAAGCCCCCTTCTTAGGGTTAAAAAAACTTGGTATCGTGTAGTCTGGACAAAATTTCTATCTGAATGAAATTATAATGGCGGATTTACATAAAACAATGGCGGCCATTTTGAAATGGGCGAGGCACGCTAACGTACAGCTTTGCGGGGTGGAAATACCTAATCCTAGTAAGGGGGACATCCCCTTCAAGGTGATATATGGGAAATTAATCACTAATGGGTGCACGAACGGAAAAAAATCTGATGATGGCAGCTGTATGGACTAGGTCCGCTCGAACTTTTTTTTAAAAGTGTATTTAGATGCAGCTAGGGACACGTTAGGGATATATACTTTCATTGTCAATGCCGTTATCGGAATTGGTTGTGCAGTGCACTTGGGATGGATCTTCATCCGATTCAATATCAGATTCAATTGTCTCTTGTATGACCATAATTTCCACAATATATTCAAGATGAGCAGGACAACGTCATCCTCAGTAATCAGAGGTTCAACGTGAACATAAATCAAGAAAACAGTCGTGATGATCAGTGTTTCAGAAAGATTGAGTCAGTAATGTCAGCATTGTTTCCATATTCTTCACTTGATGGCTCACTTCTATGATGTGCTGGTTAAAGACAAAACTTAAAGGGCCGAGAAAATAGGAAAAGGGCTGGTTGCATTTCTCACCTCAACAATGAATTCCCACAAGAGTACCGCATGACCTTCTGGGCCTTTCGGGTCATTCACAAAGAGATGTTATATATGCTTTCAGGGGTATTGGCAAACGTTAAAAACAACCAAATGACGCTTCAAAGTACCCAGGTCACAATGTAGGGCAAGAATAGAGATTCTATGATGTGTTGAGAGTGGAGGGAAGGGAGGGAAAGTTTATTTGCGATATGGCAGATTACGTCTTTGGTGTATGATTGACCTTTGCTCTAGTATGAGTATGATGGGATAGAAATGTGCACTTGAAAAGTGACAACAGTGATCATGTTATTAAACGGTTGATATGATATAGTGTACGACATTGCAAGTGGGGGAGTTTGAAAAAAAGCGTACATTGTGATTTTTCTGAAGCTACTTAAATGGGCACGCTTGGTTTGACTGATTGCACAAATTGAAACCTTGTGGACCGAGGATTGAACTGGCCCGGCCAAGCTTTAGATATTCTGAAAATCAGGACCAACAATGAGAGTGAATGAATAGGATGAAGAGCCAGACGAAGGCAGCTCCACTGATTTCCAAGCAAGATAATGAATGAGGTCATTGTTTTGTAGTTCGTTTATGTTTTCTATCAAACGTAAAATCTATCTAGATCTTTTAAGAGAGTCGGAGGCCCATCCCAATAGTAAATGTTTTATCCATCATTGATATTTAGTCTTATCTCCAATGGTCGCGTTTTATTCAGATGCATTTCTATGCTGCGACATTAAGGGGACTCGCAGTTTCTTTATATCAGAACAAATTCGTCGGATAGTTTTTAGCATTTGCTTCTCACCTCCAATAGTGGAGCCATTACAAGCCTTATCAGATTGACACACCAATCTTGGCATGTTATAATTTAGAAGTAGATTTCTTTGAATACGGTACATCAAATTTCAAGCAAATATGTTTTAAATATACGTTCAAGCTTGGAAAGCCATTTTTAAACACGAGGCACGGCAGCAGCTGACATTTCCCTTACACCTTTAAAAGAGCAAGGGATGGCACCTATCGTTGGACTTTAAATATTTTAACGAAGGTATAGTTAGATTGGAAAACCCAGGCCAAATTTATTATGACCATAGCATCTTACCACTAAGATTTTGCCATTAATAACTATACGGATGAATCGATCCTGTCATATTGTGATATGCTTCAAATAAGAATTAGCAAACGCTTGGACGATGGTCAAAATATCATATTATAATCAAATCTTAAAACGGGAAACCCAAGATATATCGTTATTCTTGAACAGGGTTGATGCTTTGTGAAAATGGTACATATCGTTGTCACCAATTACTCCCAAGTTTCTTTAAGAAAACGAATTTGGTTGCTGATCCATAACATGTCATCGCTGTTTCTCCGAGAACTTAGGTTTCCGGCTTTAACACGGGGCTATAATACGGGCTTCTTTCTTAAATCTTCCCTGGTTGTCTGTAGACATTACTTGTTCTGTTGAAGCGAGATCATCTCAAGTTTGAAAGCAGTTTTAGGCGACGTCCTTGAGCACCTCAGTGGATATGTCGCGGAATTAATTATTAGCTTAGGTCTCTATTTCTGCTTGTTTTCCAACGTTTTGCCCATAGGAGATCATGAAACAATAAATGATTGGAGCTTGTGTATAAAAGATAGCGATGTGGATCCTCATCTCGAATAAAATGGTTTTTTTTTTGCAAAGTTTATTTCGCTTGCTATTAATTTTCTAGAGAGATCTTTTGCCAGATATCAACCGTCTACTTTTCTATGTTACATACAGATGGGTAACTCATCATTTTACCTCCAACCCCCCATTTTCTTACGAAAACATCTTAAGGGTATACGAAGATGAAAACTTACTATGTATATCAGAATAGCCCTTCTCCTTTCTAAAAGCAAACACGTGTCAAAAACCTCTGGTTTGTAATTGGCTCAAATAGTGATCCAAATTGGTCATCTTCATGGAATATCGGGGAAATTTGTGGTTCTGGGATTGTGATGTCGTGTGTGCCGTTATAGATGGTACTTTATGATATGAATAGAAACCACATATCAGCAATGATTTCAATGACCACCAGTTGGTACTTGTTAGAATGTTTATAGGAATTGGAACAACCTCGAAGGATATGTGGTTAGATAGTAAGTTAACCCTCACTTACGGGGACGGGGGGGCGGGGGGGGGATTACCACCACTAGTGAACCTAATGCGCTGAAATGCCAGAAGCTTTCGTAAAAGCGTATAGGTAATCTATTCCCTCGTCCTTTCTGTTATTATAGCGACAACAAATGAAACGTAGCACCTTCACCGGGGTTAGGGTTTGCCGTCAAAAGTCGAAGGCGTAAGGGGGTGGTGCCCCCCCAAAGATATTTTTGGTATATGTTTATAAATATTATGCAAAATTTAGGCTCTAAAAGTCTATGTTCTGTAAGAACTAGTCAATGTCATTATTTAGGCTGAGGAAAAACCGCATGAAAATCCGACCATTTCCTACCTCTTTTTTAGCCAAAATGGATTTCGAAAATTTTTGTGGAAAATGCCAATTGGGCCGACTCGCGGACTTTATGGAGTCTGTGAACACACTAGCGGTTGTTGGACGTATTTGGTACTTATTGTGGTATCAATGGAAAGAAGAGGATTATAGGGGGTTAAAATTCCGGGTATCAAAATCAAAGGCATCGGGTGCCTTATAAAAAATTCTCGATGGGGGGTAACCCACACTGTGTCCTGCCCTTTCTAAAACTACTAGTCCATTGAAATCACAATTTAGGAAAATGGCATTTTAATGGGGATGTACCACAGGGCTTCAATGTAAAAATGGATTCAGGTTTGGCGTATTACTCATCTATGACGTGGGGATAAAGGTTCAAATATGCTTTGTGAAATGAAAGTAAAGATGCAAGGGTCAGCTAAACATATAAGGGTAAACAAAAATATTTCTAATTTTTTTACCGCCACGGCCAATCTTGATGAAGTCATCATTTTCGTCCCTATGCTCTACTAAAAATATATTTTGGAAATAAAACATTCATATTCTTGCTCAGTACATCCTAATGCATATAAAATAAGTTAAAAAGATGGGTTAGATGGTTGCAGAGTATGTTTGTCAGAGAAAATAACTACTTTTTTCATGCCCAAAAAACAAGTAAAATCAGAAATTGAGAAAATCGCCGTTAAAGTTTTTGTTTTGTACATAAGTCGAAAGGGAAAATAAATTCAAAACTGATATAAAAATGAAAGGAAATGATATTTGCGAATGAGGTGAAGATAAATAACAAATATATCATCTGGGCTATCCGAATATGCAAGAAATAAATAATTGAAAATTTACATATTTTTCTTCAAAATTTGATGACGTCATCAAAATGACGACATCGGGGCTATGCATCCCAACTTTTTTAAGAGGTACATCATTTTTCTGGTTTACTAGACCATATAGAATACAACCATGGTCATGTCGGAGGATCCTGGGGGGGATGCACGGTAACGGGGGACAGCTCACGGGCTATGTCGCCTTATAGTTTATTCCGTATTCTTTTCGTATTAAAGTGGTAGACCATTTTGATTCTGCGATCAAGTAAGCTTTAACCCTCGTACAATCAAGGGTTTTTCTACTACATTCACGACCCCCCATTTCTCCGTAATTAAAGAACAAACATCGTCTATGTTCTTTCTTCCATAGTGACGTCATAACTGAGAGTTGTTATGACTGCAAAAAGAGATGTCGTATCTGGAAAATCTCCAAAAATCAAGGGGTTTTCGCCATTCTTGCAAGCAAAATTGGTATTTATTTGGCAATGATGGGTGCCAAAGTATACACATGCTATTACTCTAAAAAATAAGAAACGAATACTATTGTAAGTATTTGCTTAGAGTAGCATCATAAGTAACATAAGTACTATTTTTTGGCATTTTATACAATAAAGTATAGGCAGGTGGTAACCACCCCCTACCTTCCAACTTTGACGGGACACCCTGACCCCCGTGAAGGTGGTACCTCCCAGGGGCGGATCCAGGATTGAAAAACGTCAAAATTACCGGGGGACTAAAAGGCTAAACTTGTCCAAAAAGGTCCAAAATGGGCTGATTTTGAAAGATTTTGCAGAATTACCGGGGGCGCGCGCCCCCTCCCTGGATCCGCGCCTGCCTCCAGTCTTGTTCGCTAAAACTGCCGCAAAGGATGAACTTACAATTACGTAAAAGCCTTAGATCATATTCGTTTGCGTTTTTGTGCGACAGGAAATTATCCTTTAGGAGGTGGTAACCACCCCCGGTTAACATCCTGACTTTTCGTGACCTTTGTTTTATTCGTGATTTTCATAAAGGTCAACAAATTAGATCAAAACTGGCTATGGAACCATAATGTAAGACACAACATAAACGTAACTCTAAAAGCCACTCTAACTTTATATATAACTCGAAAATGCATCTCTAACTCTAGTTCGAACTCTAAAAGGAATTCGTACTCGAACCCTATAAAAGCAACTCAAACTCTAAAAGCAACTCGAACTCTAAAAGCAACTCGAACTCTAAAAGCAACTCGAACTCGAACTCTAAAAGCAACTCGAACTCTAAAAGCAACTTTAACTCTAACTCGAACTCTAAAAGCAACTCGAACTCGAACTCTAAAAGCAACTCGAACTCTAAAAGCAACTCGAACTCGAACTCGAACTCGACAACTCGAACTCGAACTCATAAAAAAAATTACTCCCGCTTTAACGTTATTGTTGGTTTTTATTTGTTTAAAGAATGTTAATAATTAAAACGTTATTGCAGTATACTTACATAATTTTAACTTTGTAGCTATATGACATTATACAAACATTGCATTTACGTAACCACGAGGGTGTAAAATATATTTTAGGCAAACGATTTCAAGAAAAACAAAACAAAAGGAAGGAAAACATGCATATCAAGCATACAATTTGCTTCATATGGCAATATACACATTCAAATGTCATGTCACCAGATATTTAATCATCATAAGTATTTTTTATTCATGTACCTTACTCAGATTTGAACCAGGGCCATAAGATTACAAGTCCTATTACCTTATCCACTACACTACATAACTTTACAAATATCGAATGGCAAAATTAAATATATGAACTTTTTCAAATTAAGAAAAAATAAATTAACAAATATACAAAATATACAAAAAGTAGGAATCAAGAGTTTTAAAAAAAATATATTTATCAAAAATAAAAGAGAAAATTAGTTTTTGCAATTTTGAATGACGTTACTACGTTATTTAACACATATTATATAGAAGGCAAAAGATTTTCATAGTTCATATTCTTAGATTAAAAAAACAAGTAAGTTTTTTTTAACACAAACATGGTGTACGCCTTTATTATCTTATTTTGCTCTCCATTGCATTAGATATGAAATATATTATACAATCAACATTTTATCGTTTCTAATAATTAATTATCAATATTGTTAATTCTATTGTTTTTTTCATGTCTGATAATAACCTTTTAAAATCATTGCATATCTGTGTTGTTCATTCACGATTAAAATAGTATTTCCAAATATCGTAATTGTTTGTTTACACATCAAACATCTGTGTGTCACAGCACCATCAATGCACTATAGTCTGATTCGCTTCCTCGAGAGAGTGACGTCACACCATCACACTAACTCGCCGCTGAGTGCCACGTTCCTTCATAGCTATGGATTGCTTTACATTTTCGCAGGTACAACCTTTTCTTATCATGAGAAGGCAAAGTTTTTAAGAAGGAAAGGATGGATAAGTTTTCCCCAAATTATTTGACCCGCCGGCGATTGAAAGGCTCGGCACTTTCCAAGCGTGAAAAGGAAATCGCGATCAACGTGTATTGCTATTTCAGACGGGAAAATCCCAGCAATAAAATAGAAGAAATAGTGGACAAGACATCGGCTGCTACAGGTCTGTCGCGGCGATCCGTGTACAGGATCAAAAGAGAAATAAAACAAGTGGTCCGTGATGGATATGAAATAAAAGATGGTAAAGACAAAGGTGCACCGTTTGTCAAGGTCAAGAGTATGCATTTGTCATGAGTGCCATACGGCAAAAAATTCATCGAGAGTTCTTTTATAGAAATGAACCCCCTACCCTGCATAAAGTGCATGCAAGCGTCCGGGCAGACCCAGATCTTCCAAACCTAAGTTTAAGTACAATATATAAGATAATGAAAGAGCTGGGTTTTGTGTATGCATCAAGAAAGAGGAATTCTGTTCTGATTGAGCGATCAGATATTAGAGATTGGAGACATAAATATCTGCGAAAGATTAAAAAAATTAGAGAGGAACATAGGAACATAATATATACAGACGAGACTTGGGTGAATGCAGGGCACACCACATCCAAAACTTGGCAAGATAATACTGTCAAATCTACAAGAGATGCCTTTTTAAGGGGTTTGTCAACAGGGTTGAAGAACCCATCGGGGAAAGGTGAACGTTTAATAATAACACATGCAGGGAGCGCAGGGGGGTTTGTCAATGGGGCAGAACTAATTTTCAGAGCAAAAAAAGGAGAAGTGGATTACCACCAGGAAATGAACAGTCAAACATACGAAAACTGGTTCGCAAATAAACCTCTACCAAACATCCCTGAAAAATCAGTCATAGTGTTAGATAATGCCTCGTACCACTCTGCAAAGCAGGAACTGGTACCACGTCGAGGATGGAAAAAAAGACATACAAGACTGGCTTGATTCAAAAGGAATTCCATGGCAAAAGGACATGATCATAAATGAACTTCTTCAAGTTGTGGAACCACATAAGACACAATACGACACAAAAAATTGATGAGATGGCGAGAGCAGCAGGTCACCAAGTGCTTCGTGCTCCGCCTTACCACTGTGAACTAAATCCAATAGAATTGGTAGGTCTAGGCCTAGGTCAAATTTGTAAGTAATATTTTTAAATTGACATGGTAACATTTTGTCCCCTCAAAATATTTCTTTCTCAATTATCACTGTATTTTCTCTAAATATTCAATTAAAGCCAATAAAAAAAGAGTTTGTCTCAGAAGACCGAGCGCATTTTGTTTAAAATTGGTCTTTTAGCACGTATTTTTTTCCCCTTTTTTGCTCACTTGAAAGATTTTTTTTTGAAATTCAGAAAATGGTAATTTCGCCCCCTTCTAAAAAAAAATAATTCCGCATTTCACATTTATAGCATATGCATCACATTTTTCACATTTCTTCTGAGACAAACTTTTTTTTTTGCCTTACATTCCTTCAAAATGGAGATGTTCCCTAAAAATATTTTAAGAAACAAATATCTTTCTTAATGAATACTATCCAAGGGAAATGAAGATGCAACATGAGATTTCACCTATCAGGTTTCCTTCAAAAATTGAGAGCTTTTTATTGCACTGATGTAAAGTTTTTCTATCAAAAATATCTACATCTTAAAGGATAAAGGTGAGAATTATTTTTTTGGTAAAAAAAAATTAAATTCCAGTTTCATATTACAGCAAACACCAAATTTAGCCTATGTTTTATATTGAAAAGGATGCCTTGAAATCTTGTTGCACCTTTTAATATTTCAGGAAAATTATATTTTATCACATCACCTTAGGAGGTCTGTGGGCAGTGTGCAAATTCCTTAGAAAATTTTGTATAACAGTTTTCACAATTTTATCACAAATGGGATGCTTTTATATAATTTGGCATTGTAAAAAATGCTATACAAGCCAAAATTTGTGTAGCATACTTCAAAATGGGTAGCATTTTGCTATGGCTATGCTTAACAGGGGAATTTGCACACTCTCTGTGGGTTTGCAAAATAAAAGGTATAAAGTTCATAAATAGTAGTACAATACTTCAAAAAAATAAGTTTACACCAAACGCATACATGTGTCGTCTGCCATTGCGGTTTGCGAATGGGGGCAAAGGTCACATTAGGTCACTTGTCACCAACACGTGGGGTACTACCCAACCATGGTATCTAAGTGTCATAAAATATGATCCACACATGTGGATACACCAAGGAAATAGGATTTTGATAAATCTTACCATTTTTGTGCCATGACCTCTAATGACCTCTAGATGACCTCTGACCCCACTCTTTAGATGATAATTTGTGGGACACTACCTAAGGACCATTACACGCAAATACCATGAAAATGTGTGCACGTATGTGGAAACAGGCAATTATATCCAGGGTTAACATGTAATTTTTACCACAGACACACAAACACACACAACCAAAGCAATCCCTATGCCCTCTTGCAAATAACACAAAAACTGCTTTTGTTACAAAATCTCTACACATGTTGGAAATATTATTTGCTCATTGGAATAGTTTTTTTTTCCTTTTTTTAAATATTGCTACAATAGGCTACATATATATATTGTTAGTTTGTTAAAGCAATATTAGCACATTGAAGAGCGGCCGCCCCCAATTTTTCAAAAAAATTGAGATTTTTACACGGTTGCATTGGTAACTGGCTAGTAAACCATACCATCAAATTTTGAAAATTGGGGGCGCTCTTCAAAAATTGCTTTAATTGTAAATGATCCTGGAAAAGCTTGTCATATTTGATTGTTTTCAAGAAAGTGCAATTAATAAATTATAGGACTAGGAAGTGTAGGATAGGTTAGGGTTTTATAGACATTGCCTTTTTACTTAAACAGGTGTGGAGTAAAAGTAAAGGGACATGTTGCTGCAAACAACCAAACATTTAAACTTGATGAAGTTCAAAAGCTAATCAAATAACTACTCAAGACTGGCAGGCATTTGAGGAACATGTGTTGAAAATTGAGGAAGACCCACATGTCTTCCTCAATTTTCAAAAAGAGGGCCTAGTTGACATTTTACATCAAGACTTTACAATGATAATTCAACCCTACGAAGATAGAGATAATGACGATTCAGAATCAGAAAATAGTGAGAGTGAAGATGAAGAAGACTGAGGTAGGTTATACAATTTACTTTTGTACCTCATCACCCTAATTTTTGTACATTTGAAATTTGGACTGACCACTCCAAAAGTATTTAGGGCCAAAGAAGAAAAAGACACTTGAAGGTTGCTTACTTCAAGGAAACCTGTCGCCCAACTGGCAATAGAAAGTACCGGTACTACGAAAGTGTCACCTGAAGTATTATGAAAATGCAAAAAACACGATTTATTTGAAAAATGAGTGCGCCCTCATCAGGAAATCTCTGAGTCGGCCTTTAAATCAGCCCAGCTGTTTGGATAGTAGAAGCAAAAATGTGTACTAAATTGGGCCCATAGACCGTGTGTGAATATGTGGTAATACCACACTTTTGTTCATAAAATCAAAAGGAAACATTTCCTGATCCTAAAATTACACTGGTCAGTAGGAACGCCAGTGGCATTACTTCCGGTATTTTTTACAGGACGTGACCCCCCGATATGACGTCACAAAATTTTAAATCCAAGCGCTCAGATTTGCGAGTGCGAGTACTCTAAGAAAAATTTAAATATCGAAATGATATTAAATTTTCGGTTAAATTTATGTTACTTACCATGCATATAAGATACTAAACTTTGATTTCCAGTAGAAATTGGTAGATATATATATGTGCATTTCGTGCGAGAAAATTAAAGCTAAACACGCCAAAAATACGTACCAAAATGGGCGAAAGTCATAGTCACGAACGACAAAAAAGAACATGTTTAGGCCCATGAGAATTCGCCATCTACGAAAAATGCTACAGAGTTAGATCTTGATGTACATTTGTTTGTCTGAAAAAATCGTGAATTATGGCCTGCTAAGACGGCCATTCGCATGTTGTTTTCGATCTGAAAGGTGTTTGCATGCGTGACAATGACACGCAAGCATGACACAAGTAGATACGAACCTCGTGCAGAAATGTTGTTGACGCTTAGAAGAAAACCGAGCTTTTATTTGTGTCTCTTGGAAACTTTGAGAAGGGAAAATAGGTGGTTAAGTTGTTAGTAATTTTATTGGGAAACTGTACCGTTTTATAGAAAGAAATGCACTCTAAAAGATAAAAAGTAATGATGACTGAATTAAGCTACGGCAGTTGATGGTAAAAAGACTTGTTGAAGCCTATACACCGTTCAACTGTATACATGTGCATATTGATTATTTCGAACAGATGTTACATGAAGGAAAACCCGGTAAAGGTGCTCAGTCTACAGTGGCGTAAACTGCTTTGGAAAGGGAAAAGGCCCCACCCAAAATCCGCCTACTTCTCAAGCCCCCACCCAAATGAGATCAGGAAAAATAATAAATGGATAGTAATAAGAGTATAACTTGAATATTTAATCTTTTGCGGGAGCTGGCCCGCGCACAGAGGTGTTGAAAAAGAAAGTATGCCCCTGTCCGGACTCGAACCCTTACACTGCGTATTATTTGATTAGGGCGCTTGTTAACTGAGCTAACAAGTTGGTATGTGTAGTAAGCGATATATCAACTCTATAGGTATAGAATTGATCTATAGTTACTCTACATGTATCTGTCAACTATCATTTTCACAACGTGTTTTCAA
This sequence comes from Ophioderma brevispina, assembly GCA_023653785.1. Classification (NCBI taxonomy): domain Eukaryota; kingdom Metazoa; phylum Echinodermata; class Ophiuroidea; order Amphilepidida; family Ophiodermatidae; genus Ophioderma; species Ophioderma brevispina. Next base: position 56,586 of record JAMKCH010005032.1, read on the forward strand.
ACTGAATTTTCTAACAAGTGCGGTCATCGCCATCGATAAATCCTATCAGAAGATAATATATACCAATAATTTTATCTCATCATGCTAAAAATGAGTCATTCATTTTGATAATATGCACATTCGCAGGTACTTGAAAAATGTAAACATTGCAAAATTCTGGTGGAATTCGACAGCATGATCATGACTAAATTTGCCTTATATCGACTCTGTAGAAAGCCGATTGAAAATTTGTATATTTATAAACAAAATATACATATTTAAGACTTATTCTGCAGTCTGTGGGAATAATTGGTCCTCTCCTGTGTTAATAATGAATCAATTAAAATTGCTAATGAAAACCGCGCGAAAAAATATCGTTCCTCGTACCCACGAGTGCTCATGCCGCTCACCGAAGTTCGAACCCTTAAAAATTGACCTTTTAACGGCTACATGCGTCGTTGGCGTTCCTACTGTGGTGTAATGAGAAAAATATGGGCTTTCTTCTGATACAAAAATCTCCATTTTGATGGAGTAAAGTGGGGGGGACGAGGTTGTCGATCGGATCACTCACCTATGCTTTAAATCAAGAGAAAAATTTTACAATGAAATCGGGCAATCCCCCCTTAACTTAGAGGTGCTTGATCCGAATTATGTCTATTGTGTTCTATACTTAATATGAGAGCCTACAAATGCTTGGCACTTGCACATACTCCCCGTCAAGTATCGTGGGAAATAAACTTGCGGTTTTGATAGTAGAAGCAATGATACAAATTGCAAAGCCCTATTCAATACTGTGCTGATGATGGTTAACCAAAAACGTTGGTTTTTGTTTATATCTTGTGAATGAAATGGATTTCAAAGCTAAAATGTCAGAACGACAATGAGAAAAATACGGCCTTTCGGCGAGAATCTGAGAATCGATTCTCGCAAAGATTCTCGTAAAATGATTTGCATGAATCAGTGTTGATTCTCGTAAACTTTATAACTTAACACAGTAATGAATTAGATGATTCCCGCAAAATTTGTTTTGGGGAATCAAGACTGATTCTCGCATATAGCGACGAAATTCTACCCCTGTTTTATCTGATACAAAAATTTGTACGATCGGAACACACACCTTTAAGCCAAGTTCACATTATATTTTTCATGTATGATCAATGTCATATTCATATGATTATGATGACCAGCCCATGATTGACTTGACCATGTAAATGTTGACACTGAGTGACTGACACAGTGACAGTGTACTGCAGCCTGAATCATAATCATATTCTGCTATCAAACATCGGTGAAAAAAACCTACCAGATCTAGAAATAAGAGTGGAATACGTGGCATTTGTCGAAACGGTGGCATTCTTGATGTGCTGTTTCATGGCTCGACGTGGACTGGTCATTGGTGGTGAAACTTAATACATGTACGTACTCAGTAATCGAATTCAGCAGTTTCAGCAAGTTCATTGTACTCGTGTTGACTGGTCCTGGTTGAAGTGCCAGCGTGATGATTTTATGCAGTTCATATGAACCCATCTACGCCTCGTGTTGAATACAAAAAACAGACGCGAGGAATAAATCGCCCAAATTGACTGCATAATGTGATTTTTTTCGAAAAGAAGCGTACTACCAGTCCTGCGATCCTCCTTAAAAATTGAAATTGTGCAGCGCTGCCGCGAAATTGCACAGCGTGAGCTGAGTCATGAAATGAGTATGCAAATCGACGGGTCATCAGTGTTTACCACTTGTGTTTACCTGGCCGCGCCAAGGAGGAATAAACTTCTGGCATTGGATTTTTTTTCTGGATCTCACACTCTTCTTCGATCGTAATGAAAATACTTTGTATTTATTATTTAGATCGTAAAAACATTTGATTTTCTTCAATTTTATACTTTTGTTGTAATGTTTTCGTACGGACTATTTTGTTGGGCGGCAGAATATGTTTTGTGTGTTTGCCGCACTTCACATGTCACAATTTTGCTGGCTGTATCGAGTTTTACACAAGATCGCATTCAAAATTACATGGGATAAAGACTAGTAATTCTTCTGACGTCACTATCTCGAGGAAGCGAATCAGACTATAGTCTAAGAACAGGTAAAAAAGGGGGGGGGGGTATGAAATAATGACTACATCAATCGCCTAACCCTGAGCTCATGCGATAACAAAGCAACAAGATTCGGATACCTGCCATATTTGAACTTGCTTATTTTTGCCACAGATATTATCTTATTACTCACATCATTAGATTTTGTATTACTCTTAAAGTATCGGAAAAAAATATCTGTCACAGATAATTTTATTTTTTCACCGGTTATATCTGATAATATTGTATTAACTTCAATCCATACTTTTTTCTATATTTTTGCAGTAAAAGAAAAAGTGTTCTATATAGTCTTTTTCGTCACACCTTTCACAGAGCTCAGTATCTGTTTTGCCCATTTTATATAATAAGATTCTAGTGGGGTAAATATTGGAAAG